>SJYA01002541.1:46965-163759 GCA_006410615.1 Neotragus moschatus
TTTATAGGTCATGTGACTTCTAAGGCTTTATTTACTCAGTTTAAAATGTTCTCATTTCTCTTTATTATGCAGTGGTAAGATTTTTTTAATCTCATTTGTAAGTCTTGTACGTTGTCATATAAGCGTTAACTTGTTAATGTCATTCTTGGTAAGTATTTTGTGTGTGTGAGTGTGTATTTATATGCGCATATGAATGTGTGTCTGAGTTTGTGTGTGTGTGTGTATGTGAGTGTGTGCACGTTAATGTGAGAGTGTGTGTGGGTACACGTGTGCATGTGTATCTATGCCTAGGGAGAGACAGAAGTAGTGCAGGAGAAAGGAAAGGACCCACCAGCCATGCTGCGATGCTCCTTCGTGTCTTCATGAAGTGTAAGATATTTCCAAGTTTACTTGTTTTCTAAAAAGTGCCTGGTAATTTTGCTTTAGGAATGCTCCATAAAATGCTTTTTCTTAAATAAGAATTTTCCCCTGTAATAGTGTCATCAGTAGCTTATGAAGATTCACTTGAGTTTTGTTTGCATTGTTTTTTATTCCATATATACGTAAATGATCTCTCTCTAGAGTAAATAAAACTTTTATTGGGTAATAAGAATTTTGACTGGCGAAGCACTTTTCCCCCCAGTTTTCCAACTAAAGACCATTTTATTGCCATTTTTACTTAGTGTTTTAGAGAAGAGGAGGGGGATCAGAATTCTAAGGATGACTCCATAGGAGAAACAGGTGGTTCTGAAAAACCTGGAGTTCTTGCTAAGCTTGTTTGGTGTAGAGCAGAGTAGAAAGTGGGCTGGCGGGCAGATGGTCCAGGCTACCAGGGTGAGCACCACTGGTCACTCGTGAGTCCCTGCTTTTCTGACCATCGATCTGGGTGGCCCTGTGTGGAGTGGCTGTGAGGATGAGCTGGGATAGCTTCTGCAGAAACTTCTGGAAAACTGTAACAGACGAGCTAACACCGGTGAAAGTATTAACACGGGAAATCTTAAAACAGGCTACTGTTTGTGAAAACCCACTATTTTTGTGAACTCCTATTTTGTATTGGGGTATATATGCTGGAAAAGATTGAAGTCCAGAAGAGAAGGGGGCAACACAGGATGAGGTGGTTGGTTGGCATCACCACCTCATTGGACATGAGTTTGAGCAAACTCTGGGAGGTAGTGAAGGACAGGGAAGCCTGGCATGCTGCAGTCCACGGGGTCGCAAAGAGTCAGACAGCGACTGAATAGCAGCAATGGCCAATTAACAATGTTGTCATAGTTTCAGGTGGACACCAGAGGGACTCAGTCATACATATCCATGTGTCCATTTCCCTCCAAACTCCCCTCCCATCCAGGCTGCCGCATAACATTGAACAGAATTCCTTGTGCAATACAGTAGGTCCTTGTTGGATATCCACTTTAAATATAGCACTAGGTACATGTCCATCCCAAACTCCCTAACTGTCCCTTCCTGGTGGCAACCAGAAATTCGTTTTCTAAGTCTGTGAATCTCTTTCTGGAAAACGGACTATTTTTTGAAATGGGAAATTGCTACTTATTTCGAAGTAAAGCTTAAGCTGATGTTTGACTTTTCCAGAATTAATCTGTGAATTGTTTTCTCCCTTTTCTTCAGGTCACCTTTTCGCAGTACTCAAATGTTGTTGTCTTTGGTGTGCCCCAGATGGTGAGTACGCCCTTCCTGCCACCCAAGTGTCTTTTTCTAGGTTAGGAGGGGGCTTCTGGCCTGCTCCCCTGTGTGCAGAATGACATTGGTTTAACAAAGCACTTTAGGGCCTTAATAGTTTAATCATAAAAGATTCAGTCTTGTAGTTTAAAAGTTCTGCTTAGATGGAGGTCTCAGTGATCTACCTAAGCCCTAACGATTTGAGTCTGAAAACTGCTTTGTGAGCTCCTGGCGTCTAATGTGAGTGGGCTTTCACAGTTGCTCACTTATTATATCCAGCTGAAATCACTTGGGAAAGTTAACGGGAGGGGGCTGCCCTGATGGCTCAGTGGTAAAGAATATGTGTGCAGTGCAGGAGATGTGGGTTCAATCCCTGGGTCGGGAAAATCCCTTAGAGAAGAGAATGATTGCCCTCTCCATCATTCTTGCTCGGGGAATTCCATGGACAGAGGAGTGTGGCAGTTTATTGTCCATGGAGTCACAAAGAGTTGGACACAACTGAAGCGACTTAGCACGCACACACGACTGTTGACTAGTTTCCGTTGACTTCGGTTGGCTGATTTTATTGAATTCTGACTCTGAACTTTCGAAAGTGAAAATGCTGCAGCATTGGACTGCAAATGGTCCTAAATTTAGCCTTTGGAAAGATGACCAGAATGGGAGGCTTTCTTTGTAATTGTTGGTTTACAGGCTGTAGAGAGAAAGCCTCCTTCACTTTTCAAGCTCTGTAATGGTAGGCATAGTAATCCTGGCAGATATTGGTTGTTTGCCAAAATGCCCCTAAGTAAGTGATATGGTTTTTATTTAAAAAAAAAAAAGGACTCTTTTTGTTGTTATGCTTTCTTATTCATATCTTTATTTTTCCTTAAGATAGCTCATGCTGGAGAAATTTTTTCCTCACTATTAGAATTTTCAGTGAAATGCTTTTTTCTCTCTTTTTAAAAAAGTATTTAGAAGTGTGTTTGTTAGATACTCTTGAAAGTGATAGGATTCTGTATTTTCATAATTCTCAGTAAGCGTAACATGAAGATGAAACCTGGGTGTCTATGCTTTTGTTACAAAAATGAGAAGAGGTAGAAAGGCATGATCTCTGATCATTAAAAAACCTAAAAATGTATTTGGTATCAGAATTGCTATGGAATTTGATGGTTTTTTCCCCCTACTTATTGTGAAGTTTGAGCATCCTTTTGGGATAATTGGCATTATGAGGCAAAGAACCTTGATTTAAAATCCATGCTTTATACAAATAGAAAGCTGACATATGTTTTACGCTGTCTTGAGAAGCCCCGAGGTGCTGACCCAGCAGGGGGCAGCACTGGCCTTCTCCCGGCTCCAGCTCCTTAGGCTTCTCACCGCATTTGAAGTGTAGTCAGTTTTGGGAACTGTTCACCCAAGGGAAGAGTGTTATTTTGATAAATACTTTTGTGATTATGGGCCATTCTTCTGTACACAGAGAAACCTTAAATAAGGCACTTGCAACATTTCACTGTTCCCAGGAAGAAGGAAGCAGCTGAAATGCACAAAGTGCCCACGTCTCCTGGCATGAGAGGGATTCAGCCAACTTGGGAGTCCTCCTCTCAGCGGGACGGATCAGGGTGCTGAGGCCCGCGTGGCCTTGGTGGTTCTGGGAGGCTTGGTTTCCCGGGTGGAGGTCCCTGTTTTCTGCCCGGCCCAGGCCTTGCCTGCGTGGAGACAGTGAGAGGAGGGAGGGGGCTGCCAGGGGTGTCAGGGGGCCAGGTTGGCCCTTAGGGTCCTTAGGGCCCTGGAAAATTCTTTTAGGCTGTCTGGGTCCGTTATGCCATCTCCTGTTAGAACGTATTTCCCTTCTCTGCCCACTGGCTGGTGTCCTGGTAGAGGCTAGGTGGCTGGACAGAGCCAGCATGGCAGGAAGGGTTTCCTGTGGCTGCTGGGGCGCACATGGGCCGTGAGAAGCCGGAGGCGACGTTGGCAGCGTCAGAGGGCGAGAGCCTGGTGTTACGTGGGCTCCCTCTCCTGCTGCTGCTGGACTGGTGGTCCCTCAGCTCTGCTTCCGGTGCCGGACTGGCAGTCCCTCACAGCCTTGCGTTTCCGGTGCCAGACTGGGGTTCTTCACAGTTCTGCACAGTGGCGCTCGGCTTACGGTGGCCCGAGCCTGCATCATCCGGGTGTGCCCGGAGTAGCAGAAGTGAGAGTGCCATCGGGCCTGGCCGGCCAGCGCCTGAATGGGAGGGCGCTTCTCAGCCTTTTGGCTAAGGTCAAGTGTTGTATCTGTCCTTGTCAGTTTAACGTCTGGGGCTTCTCTCATAGCTCCATTGGTAAAGAATCCTCCTGCAGTGCAGGAGACCCTGGTTAGATTCCTGCGTCAGGAAGATCCGCTGGAGAAGGGATAGGCTACCTGCTCCAGTATTCTTGGGCTTCCTTTGTGGCTCAGTTGGTAAGAACTCCACCTGCAACGTGGGAGACCTGTTTTGATCCCTGGATTGGGAAGATCCCCTGGAGAAGGGAACAGCTACCCATTCCAGTATTCTTGCCTGGAGAATTCCGTGGACTGTACAGTCCATGGGGTCGCAAAGAGTCGGACACGACTGAATGGCTTTCACTTTGACGTTCACCATGAACTCACCCGCCAGGAGTAGGGGACAGATGGGTCATGTCCTGCTGAAAACCCTCCGGTGACTTCGTCGTGCTTTAAACCAGCGATGATGAGGCCCAGCCTTCCACTGGCCTTGGCACCCGGCTGCCCCCAGCTCTCTGCGCACTGGCCCTGCCCTCCTCATGGCTGCTGGACCACACTCTGTTGGGCCGTGTCCTCCCTGAGACTCCAGTCCCCCCAACTCTGGGCCTGGTTAGTGAACGTCTGCTGACTGCTCACAAGTCAGATGTCTCTTCCTCCAAGAAGCCATTCTTGACTGCCTTGTGCGATGAGCCCCGACGCCACGATTTCCAAAGCCTGTTCCCTTCCCTGTGGACATGTGACTGCACTTCTCCTCATGTGACGGCTTTGCTGGCGTTGGCCGTGTGCACTGCACTGTGAGCGCCGGGACAGGGCAGACCTGTTGAGCTGTGCCAGACTCCCAGCTCCTGGCTCAGAGTGATCACCTAGGAAATGTTTGTTAAATGAATGGATGAATATGGTATAAACATGCGCGTTAAGTACCCTCTTCTCGTGGGCTATTAAGTTTCATAACTTCAAAGGATGACTCATTTAATTTTAGTTACGAATTCTGTTATGAATCCGTGAGTGAAAATACTGTCATAGTCTTCTGAAGAAGAAACAGGATTCAAGACCATGAATCCTGCATTCAATCATTCATTAAACAAGTGTTTACTCAGGGTCCACTAAGCATCAGACCCTGTTCAAGTACTTCAGTGAATAAAGAGAAAAAAGGAAACATCCCTGCCCCAAGGTATTTACATGCTAGTTGGGAGAGCAGGTATTCAGTGAGACGGCAGTATAGACTGTGTGGTACAGTAAGGGGGGGTCAGTGCTGTGGGCTCACCAAAGCGTGAGAGGGAGACTGTCTTCGAAGAGGGGACATTGGAAGTGAGGGGGAGCTGTGCGGAAAGCATGTCCGGAAAGCACTCCAGGTCGAGGAACAGCCACTGCGAAAGGAAAGGTGCTGAGGGGTGTGTGCCTGTGGGCCCAGAAGCAGCGAGGGGGTGGTTGTGGTGGGAGGGGGTGAGCAGGGGTGGCGGGGGAGAGATATGGGGGCCAGGCTGGAAGGACAGGGCCTGCCGTGGGGAGCAGAGGGTGGGGGAGATGCTGGGAGACGGGTCGAGCTCTTGCGGGCATCCAGGCCATCAGCGGGGGAAGCCAGGGCCAGGGTGGAGAAGCCGGTGGCGGGTGGTCAAACTCTGGATGCTTGATGGGGACGGGAATAGCAGGGTGAGCTAGCAGGTTCAGGGGGTCACCCGGAGGTGTCTGACCTGAGCTGCTGGAGTCTGCTGAGCTGGAAGCTGCAGGCAGACTGGGTAGGGGTAGGGTGGGGGGATCAGGAGTTCCTCATGACACACGCAGTCTGGGACACATGTGGGGTGACGTGTAGGCACGTCAGGTGGGCAGCAGCCGATGCCCGGAGGTCTGGACTCAAGGTAGGGACTCGTTGGGCATCAGCGCCCAGGAGCTGAAGCCGTGTGGGGCTGAGGTCACCTGGGGAGGGGCCAAAGCCTTGCTGGACCTGAGCTCTGGCCTCAAGCACATGAGGGGCCCCTGGCAAAGGACGCAGAGGAGTTGGGGTGGAGGAAAGGGAGGTGGAGTGACCCAGTGGCTCAGAGCTGCGGCCGGGCCTGGCTGTTGTGTCTTGTTCCTTTAGCTGGTTTCAACTTATGTTTCAAGTTTTGAAGTGGTAATTAGAATAGGATGAGCTCATGTCACTTTGAAACGTACAATGGTATGAATTATTTTGAGTTTCATTAGGCAGAGACGACACATCACGACTTCTCTCTGTGTAAGATATCAAGACCCAGGTTTGGTTTGTTGCATGTTTATGTGTGATTTAGTCCGTTAATTGCTTATGATTGAAACAGAGCCCCAGGTTTGTTGCATGTTTATGTGTGATTTAGTCCGTTAATTGCTTATGATTGAAACAGAGCCTTTCATTCATAGGTTTATCTTGACTTAGCATGTGACCGTCATTTGGAAGTAAAAGATGTGTAAAAGAGAAAAGAATAGTAATCTGAGTAAATTTACAGTTGTCCTTTTTATGAACAAAATTAGCATAAGAAACCCCTAACATTTTGGAAAAACACATATTGTCTTATTCTTTGCTTATTTAATTTTCCTCTCAAGGAACAAAATTTTTGCTTTTTTTTTTTTTTTTTAAAGAGCAATCTTTTGCTAGCTGTTAAAAGAATAAAAATATTCCGTCCTTTAGTGGAATCTATTCATTGTTACTTCGGTATTGATTATGATAAAGAATCAGAATTTTGGCTCACTAGCCACAGATCATGTAGAGGAGTTTTCTTCCAAACTGCTTTTTAAAGACACAGGTGAGGAATCAAACTGTTGTAGAAAATTCTGTCATCTTAATTTAACAGATACTTTAATTAGTTGTCCATGCCGGGTCTTCATTGCGGTGCTTTCTCTAGGTACAGTGCGCAAGCTTCGCATTGCAGTGACTTCCCTTGTTGTGAGCACAGGCTCTAGGTGCGCGGGCTTCGGTCATTAAAGCTCACGGGCTCAGTAGTTGTGGTGCATGGGCTTAGTTGCTCCGTCGCATGTGGAATCTTCCTGGTCTAGAGATCAAAACCCGTGTCCCCTGCACAGGCAGGCAGGCAGAGTCCTGTCTGGCACGTAGTCTGGGACACGTGTGAGTTGACACATGTAGGCATGTCAGGTGGGCAGCAGCATATGCCCAGAGGTCTGGGCTCAAGGTAGGGGGCTCGTTGGGGCATCCGCTCCCAGAAGCTGAAGCCATGGGGGTACTGAAATCACCCGGGAAGGGACCAAAGCCTTGCTGGACGTGAGCCAGCGGGAAGTCCTGCTTAATTACTTTTAAAGAGAGTAGCTTTTGCACAGGTCTTGGTTTCAAAACAGTGCTTCTCACTCAGAGGAACCAGGAACGTTTGAGAAGTGGCTAATCCCGGGGCTGGGAAGGGAAGGTGTGAGTCTGAATGTGAGGAAGCGCTCAGAAGGTTCTGTCCGGGCACGTGCACAGGAGAGAAGCCAGCTTGAGGGGCTCCGGATGACCAAACCGGACAACTTGAGTGTTAGAAGAAATGAGGACGACAGCGGACTGTAACCCGTTGATGAATCCATGATGAATCCATCAGGCTTAGAGTGGTGGATACAGTGGGGGGAAACTCTTCCTTGAGAGTCTGACTGTTGATCTGAAAGGAAGGATGGACTTGGCAAGTTGCCGCTTTCAACCTGTGTAGTGAAATTGACTCAGGCAGAGTCATCGAGAATGCAGCACTCACTGGGGGACAGTTAGATGAATAACAAGACATTTACATCTTCTCAAGGTGTCTGCCCACAGTATGTTGTTCATTTTGAAGGAGGAATAGTAACCACACTGTGGAGACGCTGAGATGCCTCCTCAGCCGAGTGGTATGTCACCCTCAAAGCAGAAGGACCCCATGGGCTCAGGACTGTCGAGTGTGCGAAGTTCACAACCCCTGTGCTGGGTTGTTGCCATGGATGCACACGCCGATCATCACAAGCAGACGCCAGAGGGACTCTGCTGTATCCTTTTTTTTTTTTTTTTTCTTTTTTTGAGTTAAAACTTTATTTGGGGGCAAAATGAGGACTGTAGCCTGGGAGACAGCCCCTCAGATAGCTCTGAGAAACTGCTCCAAAGAGGCAGAGGGATAGGGTAGTATTTACATGATTTTGGTGAAGGAGGAATATTTATAGTCAAGCACATACTTTTTTTTTTGTAGAAGGTTTCTGCTGGTCACGAGAGACAGTCATCACCACAAAGGATTTTAGTGCTTTTTTAGATAGAGGAGGTGCAAGAATTGGGCTCATGAAGTCAGCCCCTGAAGATACCTGTCTCTCTGAAGGCATGTCCTGTCAGTTTCTCCCGAGCACAGAATGCCTCTTTTCTGCTATCCAGTCTGAACTCCCTTCAGGGGATGTTGGCTGTCAGCAGCTGCAGCAGCATGGGATTTAACCCTTGTAGAGGTAGATGGCAAATGCCAGGTTGCAGTCAGCAGGGCCTACTCATGGTCATAAATTTTACCATCCCTTGGGAGGCTTTTCGTGACCATTTCATCTAACAGTGCTAGGAAGGCTCATTCCAAGGGCCAGCGAAGATTTTGCAGACGGGTCACTCAGTGTGCTCTTCCTGGACTAGGTCTATCAGCAGCAACCAGAGGGCTCTGGACCAGCTGTCTTAATCTGTCATAGTCCGGGAAAACTCCCTCTTGTATCTTCCCGTATTTAGAGTTACACCATTACAATCATTGACCATATACAGGAGTATATATTTGATCAACTGCTTCAAGTTGACTGGCCTGTGTTCTTCAAGGAGGGTTATTGTCATGAGAGACAAAGAAAGGCCAGAGATTGTTCCAGATTCAAGGAAACCAAGGAACCATTATAGCTCTGTGCACTGTGCGACGCTGGACCAGGGGAAAGTGTGAAGGACGTTGCTAGGGCATTTGATCGGGGGCTGTTGGGATGATTGTTGTTGGAATACAATGTTAAGTTTCCTGAATTTGATAACTGTTGAGACTCTTTCTCAGAAACACTGAAGTACCAGGGAGTAAAGGGGCATGTTGTAGGCAGCCTGTTCTCAGATGGTTTAGAAAAAGTGTTCTGAGAGAGAGGGGTGTAGAGCAAGTCAGATAAAGCAACTGTGACAAACTGTTGAAACTGGTGAGCCCGGGTAGAGGACTACAGCAGTTTGTTTGCTCTATTCTTGTATCCTTTCTGTAAATTAGAAATTATTTGAAAATAATAAATTAAAAGAATAGAGAAAAATATATTTAAGAGGTGAAGCTGGTAATATATTTTTAGGACCTGAAGATAAAATTTTAAGCAGCTGTTAATTTGCTAGTATAATCACAGTGTTAGTACTTTTAGTAAACAGTAAAACTCTTCTTCACAAATAGATTACTTATAAAGTTATGTATAAGTGATACGTAAGAGAATTTTACTTTTCGTAAGTTATATTGACTATAAAGAAATTATTGATATATTATGGATATCTTTTTAAAAGAATTGTGAAATGTTTGATAATATTTCAATTTGGTAGAATGTGTATTTTTTTTCATGGTCTAATTCCGTGTTTCTTTAGTTAGGAAAGTGGAACTCTGTGATACACATTTACTAAAAATGACAGATTTTATATTTGATGATAGAAAATAGTCTTGAGACGGTGGTTCACGTGACTTCTGTATTTTGGTGGGTTGTCGCCCAGGAGTGCTGTTTTACAGTCAATAATTTGGCACAGGTATTTTCAGGGACACAGTACAGAAGGACACTGAAGAGCCCCTTCCTGTGACCCCCCCGCTCCCTGAAATGATGGCTCTCATTCTCCGCAGATGGCGCAGCTGGAGGAGAAGCTTGAGCTCGAGCTTCAGGACGACGCATGGGTCATTGCTTGCCGGTTCCCCTTCCCACACTGGACCCCAGCGCAGGTCACGGGGGAGGGGATAGACACCGTGTGGGCCTACGACGCCCGCTCTTTCAGGGGAGGAGGTGGGAGGCCCTGAAGACCCGTGCACTTCCCGTCAGTCGTTCCCCGTACAGGCTCTACCCGGAGTTTTCTGAGGTGTTGGAGTCTTTGATCTTCTAGGGACTTAAGGCTGTGTCTTCAGCAAAGATTATGTTTTTCACCGCTGTGGAATGAGAAATGACAGTTACTTTCCCTGCCTCTTGGAGAAAATGAGCAGAAGTCGAGGCCAGCAGGCAGATGAAAGCCCCTTCTTGCGGTGTGCGCTGTGCAGCTGCGCTCACGACTCTTCGTGCACCTGGCCGTGAGGAGATTCGAGTAGGCTCTGCTCACGCTCATGGCTTGGAAAGACGCTGGCAGCTCTGCACGTTGGGAAGGAGATGATTTGACGCCACAGATGACAAGAAATAATTTTTAAAGAGGGAATGTATTGTAAATGCTTGCTGTTTCCTATAACTTTATTCATACTTTAGATTTATCACTCTTTTTTTTTCTTTCTGTACTTCAGGACAAGATTAATTTTCTAAAGGTTTGGGGAAGTGTTATATTTTATAACACTTTTTTTGGAATAACTTGTTCCAAGGCTATTGGACTACTGTATTTTGTCAATCTAAGATATATATGTGTGTGTAAATCCGTGTACATACACACACATGTTAACATTTCTGAATTGTGACATGCCTTCCAGTTGCTGTTTTGTGACTTAATTGGCCGTGTGGCGCTTCATGGCACAGTTGAATGTCAGCTACTGTTGGCAGAGTCTCAGATCTGATGAACTGTGGTATTCAGAGAAGATACATGCTGTGGTGGAATGGTTGGTATGATTTGATAGTGAAATAAACCATCCTGAGCTTTGGTCAGGCAGACCTGGGTTCAGAGCCCCACTTCAGCAGCAGCAGGGCCTTGTCCAAGTGGCTGGGCCTTGGTTTCCTGAGCATTGTTGTCGTTTGGATAGTGATATGCTGAACAGGGGGCTGGAGACCGATCTGTAGAACTCTCAGCATGGAGTCTGAGGCCTGTAAGTGGTGTTTATTATTTCAGACACTAAAGAAAAGCTTGTTCACAGAAGCTGCAGATTATTTCTGCTAGTCACCTCTTTATTAAAGCAGCCATTTATTTAATATTTCTCATTTGTGAGAAGAGACTTAACTGATTTAGATAAAGACGCGTCAAGGGAAACCTTCAAATGTTAGTAGATAAACTTCACATATCTGAAAAGTGAATATTGACTGTTGGCTCGCACAATCCCCGTGTATCACAGAAAGGAATTAAACTCCCAGTAATATTACACCTGAAACCTGAACACCAAACCATTTTAAGAGATGTTTGATAAAATGAAATGGTTTGCATTTTTAACTAAACTGATAAAAATACGATCACTTTGATAATCTTCACTTTCATGAGCAGCAAGTTGGGACTCATTCATTCAACAAATTCTTATTGACTGTCTGCTGTATGATAAACTTTTCTGATTCAATGGTGGGTGACATGCAAGTCCCCAGATCTTACGGGGTTCATGTTCTAGAAGAGAGACAAACAGGTGAGTGAATGTTACCATGTGTGAATTCTCTGGAAGACGTAAGCGGTGTGATGGTATAACGAGAAGCGAGTGTGTCTGGGGTGAGAGGGTGGGATATTGTGGACATTCATCAGAACGTACGGCAGAGTATGCAGAACATACGGCAGGAGTCTCCTTAAATCTCGACAGACGAGCAGACAGACCAGGAGCACGGCCCTTGGTTGTGTGGTGTGTCTTGTCCCCCACTGGGGCCGTAGTGTGGTGTTTGTTGTTCAGTTGCTGAGTGCTGTCTGATTCTTGTGATCCTATGTCCTGTAGCCCTCCAGGCTCCTCTGTCCTTGGGATTTCCCAGGCGGGAATACTGGAGTGGATTGCCGTTTTCCCCTCCAGGGGATCTTCCTGACCCAGGGATCAAACCGTGTCTCCTGAATTGGCAGGCAGATTCTTCACCACTGAGCCACCAGGGAAGCCCTCACGCTACCTTGTTAAGTGATAAACTCATATTGTTCTTAAGCTGCTTTCATGTGAGAGCTGTGATATTTGCAACCTCAGCAGTCTGGTGGAGACAGGAGGGGTGAGGGGGGAAGCCTGCTGGCAAGGTTGGAAGGTGTGTCTGGAGTATCCCAGAGGGATGGCAAGCCCCTAGGAACTCCCACCCGCTCATACCAAGTCACGGGGTCTATGACCTCGGGCTCGGCCTTCACAGCCGACATCTCATCAGAGCATCTTGTTCTCGGGGACATGGGAAGCAGGATCTCCACTGTATCCTTGCTCCTGGGGAGTTCTGTTGGGGGAGAGCTGATTTCTCAGGTTTGGAAAGGACTTGGGGAAAGGAAGGGAAGAACTCACCTTGGACTGCCCTTCTTAGCAGATAGAGGACCTATTATATAATAGGGCTGCGTGTTTGTTTCCTGTGTTGAAATCCTAACCTCCCCAGTGTGTTGGCATCAGGAAAGGGGGCCTTGGCTTTAGGTTATGAGGGTGGATTCGTGCCCTGATGAAAGAGACCTCAGAGTGCTCCCTTGCCCTGTCCACCACAGAAGGTCACAGCGGGAAGAGGGCCCCCACCAGACCCCACAGCAGCCAGCACCTTAATCCTGGACTCCCCAGTCTCCGGGACAGTGAGAAGTCGACACTTGGTGTTTCAGCTCCTTTCTGTGTTATTGGTCGGAGCGGCCTGATCTGACTGAGACCAGCCAGGGCTGAGGAGAGCCATGCCAGCCCTTTCCAGACCTGTCTGTGCTCCAGCCAGCATTTTCTCAGCTCCAGTGAGGAAGGGAAGTGAGAGGGAGCCTGGCTTCAAGAGGACTCTCCTGGGAACCCACCGGGAAGGGCAGGAAACCAGCGCACTGCCCTGATGAGTGGGGCCGAGTAAGCTCCCTGTCGGTTGGAAGCTGTGGGTGGATGCTCTTAGTGAAGGTGGCCTTCTTGGGAGGGATCTTCTCTCTAGATCTCCCCTCCTGACACTCACGGGGGGTAAGGCTTGAACACAGTTTGTCCCTGGACTAACGTGGGTGATAGAAGGAACTGGAAATAGAGGAACAGAAGAAACTGCTCTGAGAAGCAGAGTGAATTCTGGATGGTAAAGGGTCCTGAGAACACACTGAAAGAGGCACCGTCATAGAGGTGGTGGTGTGGGCTCAGGGATAAAGAATCCGCCTGCCAGTGCAGGAGACACGCGTTCAGTCCGTGGTCTGGGAAGATCCCGCCTGCCAAAGGGCAGCTGAGTCTGTGTCACAGCTGTGGAGTCCACGTGCCAAGACTGTGAGCCTGCGTGCCCAGGGCCTGTGAGCCCCAGGAGAAACTACCTCTATGAGAAAACTGCACACTGCAACCGGGGGGTAGCCCCTGCTGGCCATAACTTAGAGAAAGCCCACACACAGCAATGAAGACCCAGTGCAGCCAAAGAATAAGTAGATTTATATTAAAAAAATATGAGGCTGTGGTATTTACCGTGGATGAGAGATGGTTTGGAGGAAAGATCCTTCAAAGTTTGCAGGGTTGCCAAGCAGTAGCAGAAAGGAAAGTGACAACACGGCCGTGCAGTTTCCATGCACTGGAAGTGTCCTGGTCTTGTCTTCAGGGAGGTGGCATTGTAGTTATTTTTCCTTTTTAGCCAAGGGTGTGTGGGTGTGTATGGGGGTGTGTGTGTATTCATTAACTTGCTCAGTTACAAACTGCTCCAGTGTGTATGTGTGTTTGTGTGTGTGTGTGTGTGTGTGTGTGTGNGAACAGGGGGCTGGAGACCGATCTGTAGAACTCTCAGCATGGAGTCTGAGGCCTGTAAGTGGTGTTTATTATTTCAGACACTAAAGAAAAGCTTGTTCACAGAAGCTGCAGATTATTTCTGCTAGTCACCTCTTTATTAAAGCAGCCATTTATTTAATATTTCTCATTTGTGAGAAGAGACTTAACTGATTTAGATAAAGACGCGTCAAGGGAAACCTTCAAATGTTAGTAGATAAACTTCACATATCTGAAAAGTGAATATTGACTGTTGGCTCGCACAATCCCCGTGTATCACAGAAAGGAATTAAACTCCCAGTAATATTACACCTGAAACCTGAACACCAAACCATTTTAAGAGATGTTTGATAAAATGAAATGGTTTGCATTTTTAACTAAACTGATAAAAATACGATCACTTTGATAATCTTCACTTTCATGAGCAGCAAGTTGGGACTCATTCATTCAACAAATTCTTATTGACTGTCTGCTGTATGATAAACTTTTCTGATTCAATGGTGGGTGACATGCAAGTCCCCAGATCTTACGGGGTTCATGTTCTAGAAGAGAGACAAACAGGTGAGTGAATGTTACCATGTGTGAATTCTCTGGAAGACGTAAGCGGTGTGATGGTATAACGAGAAGCGAGTGTGTCTGGGGTGAGAGGGTGGGATATTGTGGACATTCATCAGAACGTACGGCAGAGTATGCAGAACATACGGCAGGAGTCTCCTTAAATCTCGACAGACGAGCAGACAGACCAGGAGCACGGCCCTTGGTTGTGTGGTGTGTCTTGTCCCCCACTGGGGCCGTAGTGTGGTGTTTGTTGTTCAGTTGCTGAGTGCTGTCTGATTCTTGTGATCCTATGTCCTGTAGCCCTCCAGGCTCCTCTGTCCTTGGGATTTCCCAGGCGGGAATACTGGAGTGGATTGCCGTTTTCCCCTCCAGGGGATCTTCCTGACCCAGGGATCAAACCGTGTCTCCTGAATTGGCAGGCAGATTCTTCACCACTGAGCCACCAGGGAAGCCCTCACGCTACCTTGTTAAGTGATAAACTCATATTGTTCTTAAGCTGCTTTCATGTGAGAGCTGTGATATTTGCAACCTCAGCAGTCTGGTGGAGACAGGAGGGGTGAGGGGGGAAGCCTGCTGGCAAGGTTGGAAGGTGTGTCTGGAGTATCCCAGAGGGATGGCAAGCCCCTAGGAACTCCCACCCGCTCATACCAAGTCACGGGGTCTATGACCTCGGGCTCGGCCTTCACAGCCGACATCTCCTCAGAGCATCTTGTTCTCGGGGACATGGGAAGCAGGATCTCCACTGTATCCTTGCTCCTGGGGAGTTCTGTTGGGGGAGAGCTGATTTCTCAGGTTTGGAAAGGACTTGGGGAAAGGAAGGGAAGAACTCACCTTGGACTGCCCTTCTTAGCAGATAGAGGACCTATTATATAATAGGGCTGCGTGTTTGTTTCCTGTGTTGAAATCCTAACCTCCCCAGTGTGTTGGCATCAGGAAAGGGGGCCTTGGCTTTAGGTTATGAGGGTGGATTCGTGCCCTGATGAAAGAGACCTCAGAGTGCTCCCTTGCCCTGTCCACCACAGAAGGTCACAGCGGGAAGAGGGCCCCCACCAGACCCCACAGCAGCCAGCACCTTAATCCTGGACTCCCCAGTCTCCGGGACAGTGAGAAGTCGACACTTGGTGTTTCAGCTCCTTTCTGTGTTATTGGTCGGAGCGGCCTGATGTGACTGAGACCAGCCAGGGCTGAGGAGAGCCATGCCAGCCCTTTCCAGACCTGTCTGTGCTCCAGCCAGCATTTTCTCAGCTCCAGTGAGGAAGGGAAGTGAGAGGGAGCCTGGCTTCAAGAGGACTCTCCTGGGAACCCACCGGGAAGGGCAGGAAACCAGCGCACTGCCCTGATGAGCGGGGCCGAGTAAGCTCCCTGTCGGTTGGAAGCTGTGGGTGGATGCTCTTAGTGAAGGTGGCCTTCTTGGGAGGGATCTTCTCTCTAGATCTCCCCTCCTGACACTCACGGGGGGTAAGGCTTGAACACAGTTTGTCCCTGGACTAACGTGGGTGATAGAAGGAACTGGAAATAGAGGAACAGAAGAAACTGCTCTGAGAAGCAGAGTGAATTCTGGATGGTAAAGGGTCCTGAGAACACACTGAAAGAGGCACCGTCATAGAGGTGGTGGTGTGGGCTCAGGGATAAAGAATCCGCCTGCCAGTGCAGGAGACACGCGTTCAGTCCGTGGTCTGGGAAGATCCCGCCTGCCAAAGGGCAGCTGAGTCTGTGTCACAGCTGTGGAGTCCACGTGCCAAGACTGTGAGCCTGCGTGCCCAGGGCCTGTGAGCCCCAGGAGAAACTACCTCTATGAGAAAACTGCACACTGCAACCGGGGGGTAGCCCCTGCTGGCCATAACTTAGAGAAAGCCCACACACAGCAATGAAGACCCAGTGCAGCCAAAGAATAAGTAGATTTATATTAAAAAAATATGAGGCTGTGGTATTTACCGTGGATGAGAGATGGTTTGGAGGAAAGATCCTTCAAAGTTTGCAGGGTTGCCAAGCAGTAGCAGAAAGGAAAGTGACAACACGGCCGTGCAGTTTCCATGCACTGGAAGTGTCCTGGTCTTGTCTTCAGGGAGGTGGCATTGTAGTTATTTTTCCTTTTTAGCCAAGGGTGTGTGGGTGTGTATGGGGGTGTGTGTGTATTCATTAACTTGCTCAGTTACAAACTGCTCCAGTGTGTGTGTATGTATGTGTGCGTGTATGTGTGTGTATGTATGTATATGTGTGTGAGATCATTAATTTGTTCAGTTACAAACTGCCCCTATGTGTGTGTATGTATGTGTGTGTATATATATGTGTGTATGTATGTGTATGTGTGTGTGAGTGTTCATTAACTTGCTCAGTTACTACCCACTCCAGTGTGTGTGTGTGTGTGTGTGTGAGATTATTAACACGCTCAGTTACAAACTGCTCTGGTGTGTATGTATATGTGTGTGATCATTAACTTGCTCAGTGTGTGTGTGTGTGTGTGATCATTAACTTGCTCAGTTACAGCCCGCCTTGGGAGCTCAGGGTCTTACTGCAGTTGGCTGCTTCTCTGCAATTCGACCTGTTCCGTGGCTCTGCGGTGTGAACTGGGGTCATCGGGTGGGAGCCTGGACAGATGTGAAGTTCACACTTAGGATGAAGTCCTTGCAGGACCTGCTGAGTTGCTAGTCACTGGAGAGGCTGGAGCCGAGGCAGGCCGGCCACTGGGTGGAGATGTTGCAGAAGAGATCCGTCCTGCAGCGGCCTGAATGCTGAGACGACCTGGGCTGATGATGAGTTCCGCAGTCTGGCAGGGCCGCCTGTGTCCTGTCCGCCAACCTCAGGAAGACAGGCTTCAGCTGTGAAGGTGAGTCGCACAACTCCACAGAACTCAGCACCCCAAACACAACTACCTCGGGGTGTGCTGACAAGGTAGTTGAAGTGTTGGGGTGCAGGCGAGTAAAGAGGAACATACCAGGGTCTCCAGCTGGGAAACGTGCAGGAGCAGAGAAGGAGATTGGAATCTACAGCCCATCAAGGGCTCAGCTGGAGAGAACGTGGTCGGATTCGCTGGGCACCGATTAGCCCAGGGGACTATTTCTGCAGCCTCTGGTGGAAACAGGTCACTAATGACACCTCGCTCCCTTCTGACATCGCCTGACCTTGGGACCTTGTCCCAGGAGCAGCCTTCTGAAGACCAGGAACCTCCCCGACCCTTCCCCAGCTTGTCTGACCAGGCTTGGCATCTGAGATGGGAGCTGAGCTGTGGAGTTTTGTGTTGAGAATTTTAACTGAGGAACAGGAATATTGGGGACTGCCAAGTGGGAGCTCAGTTCAGGAGGTTGAGGTCAGAGGACCTTGGAGAGGTGTGAGAGACAAGAGACAGGTTTCTCTCTGGTCAAGGGCTCAGTGCAGGGGGCTGGCCATGGTCCTGGGGGGTGGGAGCTCCTACCAGATGCCTGCCCTCGACCACCGACCTCTGGGTAGCTGGAGGAGCTGTCACTGTTGCTGGGATGTCCCAGCTCCCTCTGCATTGGATTCAACTGAGTGTCGGTTCCTTGAAGAACTCCGTTTAGGAACGGGGTTATTTTGTGACAATTGAAAACACCACTTGTCATAGTGGGTATAAAACACAAGGAAATAATTTTTCCCCACGATGTTGCAAGTTGTATTGTCGTTTAGTTGATACATCATGTCTGATTCTTTTGCAACCCATGGACTGTAGCCCCCCAGGCTCCTCTGTCCATGGGATTTGCCAAGCAGTACTGGAGTGGGTTGCCATTTCCTTCTCCAGGGGATCTTCCCGACCCAGGGATTGAACCAATGTGTTCTGCATTGGCAGGAGAGTTTTCTACCACTGAGCCACCAGGGAATCCCACAAACTATATACTTATATGGAAGAAGTGGATATTTGTATAAAGGTAAGAAAATTTTGATCTAGGTAACACAATATAGTTCAGGTAGAAAACTTCAGTGGTCCAGGAACCTCTTGGGCAGGACTCCGTCTCCCTGTAGAGGGGAGCATTCCTGTAAAAACACCAAGTTATGATTGTGTTGGAATTGTCCCACTTGTGACCCTATCAGTTCCGTTCAGTCGCTCAGTCGTGTCTGACTCTGCGACCCCCTGGATCGCAGCACGCCAGGCCTCCCTGTCCATCACTAACTCCTGGAGTTCACTCAGATGGACTGATGCGAATTGAACGTGAACAACAACAAAAAATCACATTACCTTTTCTGGGTGAGGGAGTTTAGATGTCTTTTTCTAACTTAATATTGTGGTGTGAACGTTATCCGAGAAGGAAGGATAAAACAGTAGCTCGTCAGTCACTAGCTTCGATTCAAGGATGCGAGGGAGGAGTCAAGAGACTTTTCTTCTCTGTAATGCTGTAGGATGAGCAATGGCAGCCAAATTATTCTTCCTACGAATGAATGCAAATGTCAAATGATTTTCCCAAAAACTCCATCTGTATCCCAAACTTGGTGGGTGCATTTGCGTGGTGAAATCTCGTAGGGTTTGGTATGAATACAGCTTTGTCGTGTTGTCCATGCCGAGCGTGACAGCTGAAGAAGGGACAGTGAGTCACAGTCTGCTGCTGCTAAACTGCTAAGTTACTTCAGTCGTGTCTGACTCTTAGCCACTCCGTGGACTGCAGCCCACCAGGCTCCTCCATCCATGGGATTCTCCAGGCAAGAGCACTGAAGTGGGGTGCCATTGCCTTCTCTGTGAGTCACAGGACATCAGGCGCAATGCCGATACCGAGTAGCTGGCAGTCAGCAGAATCGTGAGGTGAGTGAGGCTGATGGTTCTCAGTCTTCCCTTTACCTCCCCTGCGCCAACCTTGTCCCAGGCTCTAATCCTTTACCCTTTAAAAGAAAATAATATTTTTAAAATTTTTATTTATTTTCAAGTGGACCACTTTAAAGTCTTTATTGAATCTGGCACAGTATTGCTTCTGTTTTACATTTTGTTTTTTTGGCTGTGAAGTATGTGGGATCTTAGCTAGACGACCAGGGATCAAATCCACACCCCCTGCAATGGAAGGCGAAGTCTTAACCTCTGAACCTCAAGGCAAATCTCTACCCCCACCCCTTTTTTGCACATTTTTTTTTCACACTTAGTATTTCTTTTATTTTAAAAATAATTGAAGTGTAGTTGGTTTACAGTGTTTTAGTTTCAAGTGTACAGCAAACTGATTCAGTTGTACATGTGAATATATATTTTCAGATTCTTTTCCTTTATAGGTTATTACAAAATATTAAGTATAATTCCCTGTGCAACACAGTAGGTTCTGTTGTTTATTTATTTTATATACAATACTGTGTATCTGTTCCAAACTCCTAACTTATCCATATCCCTCATCATTTAACCCCCTTTTTTTTTGCACCTCTGCTTTTAAGCATTATATTTTCAAAGATCCTTGTATTTTGTTAAGGAGAATGTTAATATAAATTGAATTTTAGTAAGGCTGAAAGAGATGAATTTGTAATGGAGACATGCCAGAGTCCTTGCTTCCATCTGCCCTTAGCCCAGTCTCACCTAATCTACTCAGTTGGTGCAACTTGGAAACCAGAGCATCCACAGAAGGAACCACTGGTACCTGGGGAGACTCCCTGGGCCACCCAGACAGACAGCTCTGTGGCACTGGAGACTGCCCAGGGAAGAGTAATTTATACAAACAGCATGGGAATGCTGCTCTGGGGAAAGTGTATAGCCACGATGAGCCCGTGAGGGCTTCTACTTGCTACCAGCCTGGGACAGCGCAAGCCCTGGGTCATTGCAGACGCTGCTGTTTCTTGAAATACGACAGAGAGGACTTCACCTTGAGAGCCACATCCCTTCCAGCCGAAGCTTCCAGTTCTACTCTCGTCATTCAAAGCTAAGCTCCCCTTGCAGGAAAATCCAATATGAACCAGTGTGACTTCCAGGGGATTCTTTCCTCTCTGCGCCAGTGGTCTGCCAGCTGACTGGTGTTAGAGCAACAGGTATCGCTGCGGTGCAGGGTGTTGTCAGGTGCAATGAACTCAAGGCGGAACAGCATGGTTTGCTTCTATTTATGTCATCATGGGGCATTCACGCGCTCACATGTGCCTTCTCGCTACCCCCCACACACAGACACAGTGTACCCTACCTGAAGTAATCTATGGATATATGAGAAACTGGTACTAGCTTTTGCGTCTCAGGAGGGTTGGTGGCGTTTGGAACTTGATGTACAAGGAAGACATCTTTCAATACATATTTTAAAACATATTTACATTTTTTGCATTTTTACCATACATATAACTTTTTGATGAGTTAATTTTTACAAGTTCACGCACATAGATTAGCTCCGATTCACATACCAGACACCACTTTTTAGAGCACACTGGAGAGAGAACGGCTCAGCAGTGTGGCACTGAGGTGGGCAAGGCTGTTGCAAGACTCCTCTCTCCACAGGATTCTCTAGGCAAGAATACTGGAGTGGGTTGCCATTTTCTTCTCCAGGGGATCTTCCCAACCCAGGGATCAAACCTGTGGTCTCCTTAATCTCCTGCATTGGCAGGCGTATTCTTTGCCACTGAACCAGCTGGGAAGCCCACGCTGGTAAATAAGAGCAGAAAATCGAACTGGACCTTCCAGGGCAAATCTGCTGGCTGTCAGAGTCAAGCTTTTGTGAAGATGGAGAACTCAGTTTCAGTGGTTTGTGTTGGTGACATACTATTTGTGATTTTTTTTTTAATCTTCAGATTTTTTTCTTCTTTCCTCCCTGTTATATGTCTTTATCATAAAATGAAAGTGAGAAACATGATTTGTGAGATTTTAGACTAGTGGTCCCCAAAATTAGAGATGGAGACAAGAGGCGGGTGGGCGAGGTGGGGGACTCAGTGGGCGAGGAGGAGAGTGGGCAGCCCTGGGCAGAGCCTCCCTTTGCTGGACCAGCCCTCCCCTTCCTCCCCGCCCCCTCCTGGCCACTGTAGGTCACGTCTAGCCCCTCCTCTCCCCTCCATCCTTGTCGTCCTTTCCCACAACCTCTGGGAGATGGCTGCTAACTTCTAGAACAGGTCATGCCCAACTGGCCCTGTCGCTTTCTCTTTTGTGCCGTCTGAAAAAGGACATCCTGGGCAGATTAGCAAGTGTCACGCACGAACAGTGCTGAATGGAACGTTTAGGTTACTGATTCTAAGTAACCATGACTCCTGTCTGAAGCCTTTCCTCTGTGTCTAGGGAGCCCCGAGGGTATGATCCCCAGGGCTGGAGGTTCACTCCCAGCCCTTCAGGAAGCCCCGTTTACCGTGGACACCCCTGTTAGAAATGCCTTTCTGAAACCTAGCTGAAGCCTGGCTCCCTGGCATGTCCCATGCACTGGTCTAATATTATACCCTGGGGACCACCCTGAACATGTCTAGGACTTCCTCCATGGGCTGGAGCTTCAAAGATTTGAAGAATTGTCTCCCATCCTCAGTTTATCATCTGTTCTCATAGGTCTTGGTAAAAATTAACTTCCTTGGGCTGGTTACTGCCCTCTTAAGAAGCTAGATTTTGTGTGATCTTTCTAAAGTGTGGCTGCTGGACCCAGACGTGGCCCCAGGCATGGCTGGATCAGCGCAGAAAACAGGCTCCTTCCTTATCTTCAAATTAGCTGAACACATGACAGTCTCACTCACGTGGACTTTTTAGTTTTGCTCCTTAGTCATGATGTGTCCCCAGTTATACAAACCACATTCATGGAGTTAAAAAAAATTTTTTTTTAATTAGAGGATACATGACTTCATGACTCAGGGAACCCAAAGCTGGTGCTCTGTGACAACTTGGAGGGATGCTGTGGGGAGGGAGGTGGAGGGGGGTTCAGGAGGGAGGGGACATAGGTATATACCTATGGCTTTTATGCTGATGTATGGAATTTTTTGTGTGTGTGTGTGACCCAGGCGGTTTTCATTTGTGAAGCCAGTGAATAACAGATATGTTCTGAAATCTTTTATTGAGTTCGATTTGCTCACCTGCCAGGGGATTTGAAGGGACCGCTGGATCTTCATCTCCGCGTCCGTCATCTGGTTGTCCCTGAGCCACCTGCAGCTGCGACAGCCACGCCATCGGTGTTCGCATCCACCCTGGGTGAAGGGAGCAGGCCCAGCCTCCCAGTGGGGCAGAACCCTGAAACCTCCCCTCCTGGAACCTGCGTCACCTCCACCTGGGCTCCGTCGCTGTGTCCCAGCTTGGGGGCAGTCCGGGCATATCTTCGGTGGTCGGTCCATATGGATTTGTTGAATAAACGGGCAAATGAAGGGAGTCGGGAGGCTGGGCCCCTGGCCCCCCTGTCTTACTGAAGTGGTCTGTTTTCCTTGATCCCACACCCCGTGGCGTTGGCTTCCTGGTTAAAAATGAAAGCTCGCTACCCTGGCAGGGTTCATTCCTAGCCATCCACACTGTCTCCTGTAGTCTATACTTCTTTTTTTTACATTTTTTTTATTACATGCTTTCTCAAGTTTTTCTTTAAGAATAAACAGGTTAACTGAGGTCTAGTTGATGCTCAACCCTTTCCACCCCAACAAAATGCAGGCCATTTTGACGTATACAGTTTGGACATGCACATACCTGTGGAACCATCACCATAGTCAAGGTAATAAACACCTCGTCACCTCCAAGGGTTGTCTCTGGTTCAGCATTTTGTAGTTGTTTTGGTGGGAAGAACACTTACCGTGAGGTCTACCCTCCCGACAGACTGTGATGCGTACAGTACTGAATTGTTCACCCTAGGCACTGTTTTGGGCAGTAGACTTCTAGAATTTACTCGTCCTATACAACCAAGACTTTATACCCATTGAACACGGCTCCCTTTTGCCTCTCCACCAAGCCCTTGGCAACACCCTCTCTACTCTCTGCTTCTGGGAGTCTGCCTCTATTAAATTTCTGACAAAAGTGGAATCATGCACGATCTGTCTTTTTTGCTGACACGGTGTCCTGCGGATTCATCCGTGTACTCACACACAGCAGGGATCTCGGCTTCCTTTTTGCTGGGGTAGGTAAACCTCCGCCCACCTCTTTCCTGAGGTCCAGCCCTCATCAGTCTACAGAATCGACCTTCCTCCCCTTTTCAGGACTAATGTCTGCACACTGCCAGGAGATTGCCATCTCCCTCCTGTCAGTACACAATTTCTCCAACATCCCCAGGCATAAAGCCACTTCTGGGCAATATTTTATTCTAACAGGGATTCATTAAGAGCCATTACCTCACCTGGCTTTCTCTCTGCATAACATTTTGCTATCCATTTTGTTTTTAAAAACTTTTTCATTTATATATAAACTCTGTATAGTTTGGTGACTATAGAATTCTCACAATGCTGAGTGATTTCTTCCGGAGTGAAAGTGAAGTCACTCAGTCGTGTCCGACTCTGCGACCTCATGGATTGCATCCTACTAGGTTCCTCCGTCCATGGGATTTTCCAGGCAAGAATACTGGAGTAGAATGCCATTTAACTGAGCCTAAATTTGAAATTTCTAATGAAAAATGTTTCTTACTATAATCACTTATTGAGATAAGCTTTACCCCTATGAACAATTTTTCATTTATAGTATTTCAGTGCAGAAATCTTAAGTATTTGGGTAGTGGTGGGTTCCAAAATAAAACTGGATTTCACATTTACCACGTGATTCTGCTTGTATTTACAATTTACAGATCACTTTCTGGGTAATGGACTTCCCAGGTGGTGCTATTCCAAGTAATTTTTTTTTAAATCTCTTTTCTCTCTTCCCTTGTACCGTCACCTTCATCTTACTTTTTGTCTTGTCTCTTGCATCTTGGAACCTGGCATTTGCTGTGTCCTCTTTCTGTTCTTGAAAGGGTCTTTTCCTTCCACATTTTAATGTTTCCAAATGCAGTTTTTGATCTTGAAATTCATGCTGTAACAAAGCCTCTTGTTGTTTTGTTTTGTTCGCATTTAAATAGGTGTCATCTTGTTTCTTCATGTTTTATTTCGTAGCCTGTCTGCTGACACAGCATCACTTTTGTTTCCAGTAAATGAAAGGAAAACATTTCCACCCACTTAGTAGTTAGGCAGAGAGAAGGAAAAAAAGCCTGAGTGCTCAGCAGTTCTCTGAGATAAGTATGTGGTGGATTTACATTTTATTCTGTTTCACTGTTTGGTTCACAGGTCAGTGTTTTGTGTCTTCAGTAGTTTGGTGATTGTCTGTTAAGGTTTTTACCTGATGCTTTTTAAGACATGGATTTTGAACCTATTTAAAAAGAGTTTCCATTAAAACAGAAAGTTCTGATTTTTTTTTCAAGCATAAAGAGTTACTTTGCTACAGAATGCAATGGATTATGTTTAGAGCAATAGGAACAAACAAATATTTCAAATTATCCATATGACTGTTGGTCAAATCCTACAAACTGCTAAGCAAACGTGGAAATAATTCAGATGGACTATGATGAATTCTGTCCCAGAAGAAATGAACTATTGCTAGAATTAAGACAAGGATCTTACTGCTTGATTTGTATGTGGAAGGAAATGATGAAGGATGGTGACTTGCTATTTACAGTTTCTCCCCCACAGCAGGAGAAAGTTTCAAAGTGGGTTTGATATGTTTTTTTTTTTTCTTTCAGTTTTCAATCCTTTGTTCAGAAAAACCAATATTCTGGCCTAAGGAAATAGAAATAACTTCCAAGGGCAGGCCAGTAATGATGCCATATAAAAGAGCTGTTTAGAATGTTTTGACCTAATGTTTTAAGGTGTTAATGGTAAAATATTAAAGCTATATACATAAAAATTTGCGGTATAATTTACAGAAAAAGAAAACCCTTTTTAGTTTACAAGGCTGTTAGTTTTGACAAATACGTGCGGGTCACATAATTACACACAATGAAATACAGAATAACCCCATTATCCAGAAAACTCCTTTGAGCCCCTCTGTGGTCAGACCTCTCCCAGCCCTGCTCCCTGATAGCTGCTCATCTACGCCCTGTCCCTCTCTTTTCCAGAATATCCTGTAGATGGAATCTTACAGGATGTAAGGGCTTCTCAGGTGTTGCTAGTGGTAAAGAATCCACTGCCAGTGTAGGAGACGCAAGAGATGTGGCTTCCATCTGTGGGTTTGATACCTGGGTTGGAAAGATCCTCTGAAGTAGGAAGTGGCAACCCACTCCAGTATCCTTGCCTGGAGAATTCCATGGACAGAGGAGCCTGGTGGGCTGC
This sequence comes from Neotragus moschatus, assembly GCA_006410615.1. Taxonomy (NCBI): domain Eukaryota; kingdom Metazoa; phylum Chordata; class Mammalia; order Artiodactyla; family Bovidae; genus Neotragus; species Neotragus moschatus. The sequence continues at coordinate 72,169 of SJYA01002541.1, forward strand.
AGTCCATGGGGCCATAAAGAGTGGGATACAACTGAGCGACTGAGCACATACAGAATGTAAACCTTCGAGTCTGGCTACTTTGACTTAGCATTATGCATTTGCGATTCATCTGTGTCGTGTGTTTATTAATCTTGATTGCTGAGTAGGGGTCTGTTGTATGGGGTACACCTGATGTTATCATTCACCAGTGGAAAAACATTTGGATTTTTTTTGCAGTTCTTGATGATTATGAATAAAGTCAGTGTAAACATTTGCATAGTGGTTTTTTTTTGGACCTAATTGTTTGTTGAAGTTGGGTAAGTACCTAGAAATAGAATTGCTGGTGTATGTTATGTTTTAAGAAACTGCCAGACTGTGTGTATATTGATATTGTCCATGTTCCCACTGGCAGCTTTGGAGAGTTCTGGTAGCTTGCCATCCTCATCAGCCCTTGGTTATCTGAGTTTTCTCCCCTCGTTCAAATAAGTTTGTACTGGTTTCTTATTAGAGCATCATTTTGCATTTTTAAAAAATGATGTCATGGGGAGCATCTTTTCATAATCTTATCTGCTACCCATAACACACCAGTTCTTTAACCAAGTGTCTATTCAGGTATCATGCCTGTTTTTAAAATTGGGTTGTTTGTTTACTTATGACTGAGTTTTGATAGTTCTTTATATATTTAGGATAAAATATATATGAGACATGTTTCATCAGACATGTGTTTTGCCAATATTTTCTTCTACTCTGTGGCTTTTCCTTTTTCCTTCACTTAGCAGTATATTTGGCAGAGCAGTTTTTAATTTTGATAAAGTCCAGCTTAATCTTTTATGAGTTGTACTTTCATGTCACATCTAAGAAATCTTTCCTGTAGTCACAAAGATTTTCTCCTGTGTTTACTTTTAGATGTGTTAGAGTTTTAGGTTTTATGTTAAGGTCTGTGATTTATTTTGGGTTAAATATTGTGGAGTAAGGTATGGATTAAGGCTTATTTCTTTGCATGTGGAAGTGTGAACGTGTTAGTTGCTCGGTCATGTCCGACTCTTTTTGACCCCGTGGACTGTAGCCCGCCAGGCTCCTCTGTGCATGGAATTCTCCAGAAAGAATACTGGAATCCATAGCCATTCCCTTCTCCAGGGTATCTTCTCGACCCAGGGATTGAACCCAAGTCTCCTGCATTGCAGGCAGATTCCTTACCATCTGAGCCACCAGGGAAGCCCGTTTCTTTGCATGTGTGTGTGTGTGTCAGTGGCTCAGTCCTGCATGACTCTGCGACCCCATGGATTGTAGCTCCCCAGGCGCCTCTGTTCATGGAATTCTCCAGGTAAGAATACTGGAGTGGGTTGCCGTGCCCTCCTTCAACAGATCTTCCAATGCAGGGATCGATCCCAGGTCTTCCACATTGCGTGCAGATTCTTTACTGTCTGAGCCACCAGGGAAGCCCTTCTTTGCATTAGGCCATTCAATTATTCCAGCAGCATTTGCTGAAAAAATTGTTCTTTCTTTTTTGAATTGTCATTGCATTTATGTTGAAAATCAATTGACAAAATATATGTAAGTCTCTTCTGTACTGTGTATTTTCTTCTACTGATTTATGTATCTGTGCTTTCTTTAATTTCATATAGTCCTGAGGACTTCAGTTTTATAAGGTTCAACTTTGTTTTTTGTAAAAATTGTTTTGGCCATGTGGTTCCTTTGGCTTTTCGTGTAAATTTTAGAATCAGCTTGTCAATTTCTACAAAAAGGTGTACTGGGATTTTGAAGGAATTTTCATTAAATATATAGGTTAATTTGGGAGAATTGATGTCTTAACAGTATTGAGTCTTCCAGTTCATGAACACAGTATGTCTCACATTTGCTTAAGTGATTACATTTTTCATCAGTTTTTTGTAGTTTCTGGTGTTTATTTTTTTGGGCTCCAAAATCACTGTGGATGGTGATTGCAGCCATGAAATTAAAAGACGCTTATTCCTTGGAAGAAAAGTTATGACCAACCTAGATAGCAAATTCAAAAGCAGAGACTTTACTTTGCCAACAAAGGTCCGTCTAGTCAAGGCTATGGTTTTTCCAGTAGTCATGTATGGATGTGAGAGTTGGACTGTGAAGAAAGCTGAGTGCTGAAGAATTGATGCTTTTGAACTGTGGTGTTGGAGAAGACTCTAGAGAGTCCCTTGGACTGCAAGGAGATCCACCCAGTCCATTCTGAAGGAGATCAGCCCTGGGATTTCTTTGGAAGGAATGATGCTGAACCTGAAGCTCCAGTATTTTGGCCACCCATGTGAAGAGTTGACTCATTGGAAAAGACTCTGATGCTGGGAGGGATTGGGGGCAGGAGGAGAAGGGGATGACAGAGGATGAGATGGCTGGATGGTATCACTGACTTGATGGGCGTGAGTCTGAGTGAACTTCGGGAGTTGGTGACGGACAGGGAGGCCTGGTGTGCTGCGATTTATGGGGTTATAGAGAGTCGGACATGACTGAGCGACTGAACTGAACTGAACTGATCTTGCACAGGTTTTGTTGGACTTGTACCTAGGTATTTCATGTTTTGGGATACTATTGTAAATAATGCTTTAAAGATGTCAATTTCCAATTTTTTTTTATTGCTAGTACATAAAAGTACAACTCATTTTTATATATTGACCATGACTTTGCTAAACCCACTTGTTAGTTATAGCTCCTTTGTAGATTGTTTGGGATTTTTAATGTACAGAATCTTTTTTATTTTGGTTATTTCTTTTTTTAACATTAACGAAAACCTTTTTATTTTGTTTTGGGTTATAGCTGATTCCCTGGTGGCTCAGATGGTAAAGAATCTCCCACAGTGTGGGAGACCCAAGTTCGATTCCTGGATTGGGAAGGTCCCTGGAGAAGGGAATGGCAACCCACTCCAGTGTTCCGCCTGGAGAATCCCAAAGACAGAGGAGTCTGGCGGGTTCCAGTCCTTGGGGTGGCGAAGAGTCGGACACTGAGTGACTAAGCACGCACTAGACTTTTATCAGATGTATAATTTGTAAGTATTTTCTCCTATTCTGTGGGTTGTCTTTTCACTTTTTTTTTTGAGGACTCTTCTCCTGTAGGAGGCCACCTTCTCACTGTGAGCCTACATAGCCTTTCCTTTTTCCAGGTGCGTAGGGACAAAAAGAGGAAGGGAGTGTGAGAGCCATCTCTTCTTTTTTAAAAACTATTTATTTGGCTGTGTCTGATCTCAGTTGCAGCTCGTGGGCTCTTTCATTGCAGTGAGCGGGCTCTTCCTCGCAGCCCCCAGGTTTTTCTTTAGTTGTGGCATGGGGGGCTCTAGAACCCGGGGGCTCAGTGGTAGTTTAGATCTTAACTTCTTTCAACAATGTTTTATAGTTTTTCGTGTTGGCAAATCTTGCAGTTTTTTTCTTAAGAGTATTCTTTTCTATGCTATTGTAAATGGAATTGTTTTCTTAATTTCCTTTTCAGATTGTTCATTGTTAGTGTATAGAAATGCAGTTGATCTTGTACTTTGCCACCTTTCTAAACTTGTCTGTTAGCTCTGATAGTGTTCTTGTGAACACCTTAGGATTTTCTGTGTATAAGATCATATCATCTAATCCGGCTATTTCAATTTCTTTTTCTTGACTGATTGTCCTGGTTAGAATGTCCAGTACAGTGTTGAAGAGGAGTGGTGAGAATGGGTGTCCTTGTGTTGTTCCTGGTCTTAGAGGGGAAAGCTTTCAATCCTTCAGCATTAACTATGCTTTTATCTGTGGGCTTTTTGGGTAGATATCATTTGTCAGGACGAGAAAGCTTCCTTCTATTCCTAGTTTAATGACTATTATGATGAAAGGTGCTAGCTTTTGTCACATGGTTTTTCTTTATCTATTCAGGTGATCTTGTGCTCTTTGTTTTCAGTTCCTGGATTCAGTTCCCTGGTATTTTGTTGAGGAGTTTTATGCCTATAGCCATAAGGAATGATTTGTGGTTTTCTTTTCTTATGATGTCTTTATCTGGTTTTGATACCAGGGAAATGCTAGACTCATAGAATGAGTTTGGAAAATGTTCCCTTCTCTTCTTTTTTTTGGTAGATTTTGTGAAGGACTGACATTAATTCTTCTCTAAACATTTGATAAGATTCACAAGTGAAGCCATATGGTTACCTGATGCTTTAGAAGAAAATAAAATATGTTTTATTTTTATATACTTACTATATTTAGGTTTAGGGCTTTCCTGGTGGCTGAGCAGCAAAGAATCTGCCTACAGTGCAGGAGACCTGGGTTCAATCCCTGGGTTGAGACGATTCTCTGGAGAAGGGAAAGGCTACCCACTCCAGTATTCTGGCCTGGAGAATTCCAGGATTGTATAGTCCATGGGGTCACAAAGAGTCGGACATGACTGAGCAACTTTCATTTCACTTCACTTCAAGATAAAGCAATTTAAAATTTCTGTTGTTTCCAAGCCTGTTATAGCTGACATTTTGTTCTTTAAGTAATTAATTGTGATTTAACAAGGGTGATTTGACCTTAAGACTTTAAGTAACATTTGTGTTTAAGAGATTTGGTACCATCATGAATCAAGGAAGATGAACATGCAAATATGGTCCTAAGAAAATTTTCTAATTGCTAATTTGATGATTTCTTATAATTCAGCTTATCATTGTCTCTCCTTTAAACAAAACCAGTTACAAAGAAAATATTCTTAGGTGAATAAAAATGTGTCATTTCCTATGTTTAAGACATCAACAAAAAGTTTAACTTTATTACCCCCCAGTTCAGAGAATTCTAAAGTACTCTTCAGTCTGAAGGATATTCTTCGAGGTGAAAAAAAAAAAGGAAATCGGGCGACATACAGCAAAGCAAAGGAGAATCGCAAAGTGCAGAATCTGTAGTGAGATGAATCGTCAGTCACTCTGCAAGGTCTAATTCTTCCTGTTGCATTTTCTTATTTTGGCCCAGTGACACATTCAGTGAAGGATCGTGATTTTATGCAATTAATTCCGTGACTATAAGTACTGAAAAGGAGAGGTTATTAAAACTCGGGAGACTTCTGAGTTCTAGCAAAACCATTAAAAAGGAACTAATGTGATAATAAAATGAAAAGCAATTCAAAACTTATCAGCCTAATAAAGAATATTACCAAATATCTTACTGTAATAAAGATCTTTGAAAATGAAACAAAGCAAAAAAAAAAGGCTTACCAGCTCAGATTAACAATCTGTTATGATGGATTTGGCCCTCATTAAATCAGCCACGATATCTTGAAGAGGGTATTTAATTACCAAGTGATTTGTAACCAGATTCACTGGAGAATTATAGGAGGAATTATAAACATGTTGACATCAACACCACACACAAAGTCTAGCCACAAACATTGTCTATATTGGGTACTCAGTGCTTTTTCTGTGATCCAGGCAGAAGCTGTTCTTGTCTCTGCAAGGCAGTGAATTACACGTACGATACATTGAAACACCACCATCGTGCCAAGAAGGACAAGGTATTTCATCTCTATGAAGGAAGTTTGATGTCAAGAAACGCACTGTGGCAGATGGCAGTACATACAGGTCTCTTCCCTTCTCTACTGTAGAAGTGGAGGGGAGAAGTCGGTTAAGTGTCCACACTTGGACTCTAATCCCCAACCGCAGAAGAAAGGCTGCCTTCCTCAGCAGAGATTTGTGCCCATTTTATCTTGTTGACACACAGGATTGTAGAGCTCACAATGATTACATTTTAAAACCACCGGAAAGCCTGAGAGGAGCCACTGAGCAAAATGCAGTTAATCAGAATCACAGAGATGTCAGGTGCCCTCCTGCTCCAACAATATTCAACCCTGCATATTCATTGGAACGACTGATGCTGAAGCTGAAGCTCCAATACTTTGGCCACCTGTTGCTAAGAGTTGACACATTGGAAAAGACCCTGATGCTAGGAAAGATTGAAGGCAGGAGGAGAAGGGGATGACAGATGATGAGATGGTTGGATGGCATCATTGATTCAATGGACATGCGTTTGAGTAAGCTCTGGGAGATAGTGAAGGACAGGGAAGCCTGGCCTGCTGTAGTCCATGGAGTCGCAAAGATTCGGACACGACTTGGTGACTGAACAACAACTCCTGCTCCGACCGCTCTGCCCTCAGCATTGTTACGGATTTCTCTTCATCACTCTTTCATTCCTGTTTCATGTCCTTCTCCCTCATCTCCTTTTTTCAAAGTTCTCCTCTTTTCCAGGACCCCTAAGTTACTTCTGAGTGCTGTCGACTGAGAACAAATGCACAGCCTAAAAGCTGTCAGTTAGGTTTTATCTGGGAAATTCCTGAGGATGGTGGCCAGGAATGTGGCGTCTCAGGTAGCTCTGAGGATGGCTCCAAAGAGGAAAGAGAGGAGCCGGGATACACAGTTTTGGTGGGAAAAATAAAAACAACCCTCGTAGAACACCAAAAGATAGCTGCTAATCACAAAACCCGGATATCTCAAGTTAACAATTTTGGTGTTTTCTACGTAAGGGAAGATGCAGGATCCGGCTCATTGAGGTTACTCCTCTGATGTGCACCCTCACTGTCTGTGGTCAGTATCCTGTTGACCTCCATCCTGAATTCCCCTCAGGGCTCACCGTCAGGCAGCTGCAGTGACTGATGGCTTGATGACTGCAACATCCTTTGTTTACTGAAATGGCTGGTGACACTCTTTGACCACAGGAGCTCAGAAATCTCACTGTTTTTGACTCCGCTCTCACAAGAACCATGCCTATGAGCTTTTCCATAGCAATCTCCAGTAATTATAAAATTGGAACAGACTTTAAGAAAATTTCATCAAACCCCCTCAGGTTAGATGAGAGAGAACCGAGAAAGTGTGCCCCTGGTCACAGAAAAGTGGCTGGACTGGAGTGGGAACACAGGGTCCTTGGCCCTTCCTAAATGCCTGATGAGTAATTCACACCAGGCTGGTCATAGCAATGCTGGTGTGTTGTCCAGTCTCTAAGATGTTTTTTCAGAAGTGTATGGGCTTAGTCGCTCAGTTGTGTCTGACTCTTTGCAACAACGGGCTGCAGCCCACCAGGCCTCTCTGTCCATGGGAATCCTCCAGGCAAGAATACTGAAGTGAGTTGCCATGCCCTCCTCTAGGGGATCTTCCCAACTCAGGGATAGAACCCAGGTCTTCTGCATTGCAGGTGGATTCTTTACCATCTGAGCCACCAAGGAAGCCCTTCGTGTTTCTCAGAACTGTTTCAGGAGATGTTTTTTCAGAAGTGTGTAGAGCCATGAAATTAAAAGGCTCTTGAGAGTCCCTTGAACTACAAGGAGGTCAAACCGGTCAATCCTAAAGAAAATCAANGCAGGTGGATTCTTTACCATCTGAGCCACCAAGGAAGCCCTTCGTGTTTCTCAGAACTGTTTCAGGAGATGTTTTTTCAGAAGTGTGTAGAGCCATGAAATTAAAAGGCTCTTGAGAGTCCCTTGAACTACAAGGAGGTCAAACCGGTCAATCCTAAAGAAAATCAACCCTGAATATGCATTGAAAGGACTGATGCTGAAGCTGAAGCTCCAATGCTTTGGCCACCTGATGCAAAGAGCCAACTCATTCGAAAAGACCCCGTGCTGGAAAAGATTGAGGGCAGGAGGAGAAGGGGATGACAGAAGACTAGATGGTTGGTTGACATCACCGATTCAATGGACATGAGTTTGAGCAAACTCTGGAGATGGTGAAGGACAGAAAGATTGGTGTGCTGCAGTCCATGGGGTTGCAAAGAGACACAACTGAGGGACTAAACAACGTAGAGCCATTGGATGAATCCATATGGTACATCTTCTTGGGGCGTCAATTCAACTAGAACTGACACTGGAGAGAAAAAAATTAAGGACGGTGTTGATTAAGCTGTTGTCTTGTTAGACCTTATGGTCTTTTCCTAGGACCCATCGCTCCAAAGATCACCAAGACTCGGATTCGATGCAAACAGCAGGAGGATTTATTGGGCCGGCGTGCCGGGGTTCAGTCACCTCCAGGGAGGAACGAACCCCGAACAGTCGTTACAGAGCAGTTTTTAAGCACAAAAACCACAAACAGGTACAGCTAGGGTGGGGACAGTCTGATTGGTGCGCAGGTCTTAACCTTTACAGGGATAGGCTTGTTTGTTATCAGGTCTAAACGGCTGGTCGGGGCCACATTCTGACTGTTAGCTGTTTCCTGGAAAAACAATTTTTTGGAAAGTCCCCGAAGGAAAAATAATCCCTGAGAGAGCCTAAAGGCCACATTCCATGAGATAAGAACCTGCTCTCAAAGGTTTAGCAAAGATTTAACTTTTTCTCTCAGTCTCTCAGCTCCCCCAACCTTTCTGTGGTCAGTGTGCTGGTGTTGGGCTAAGTGTCTGCAGGGTGAAAGTTGCTCAGTCGTGTCCGACTCCTTGCGACCCCATGAACTATACAGTTCATGGAATTCTCCAGGCCAGAATACTGGAGTGGGTTGCCTTTCTCTCCTCCAGGGGAATCTTCCCAGCCCAGGGATTGAACCCAGGTCTCCCACATTGCAGGCACATTCTTTACCAGCCGAACCACAAGGGAAGTCGGAGTGTCTGCAACCTAGGTTCTATTTCTGAGCTGCTCCTTTTAAGGCACTGCCAAAAGGGAGCGCCAGAGGGTGGCTGCTAGGCTGGAGGAGGAAGAAGGGTCCTCCTTGCTACTTTTTCCTGTTAGTGACCACCCAGTGACTGACTGCCTGCTGATGGTTCCTTACCCCTCAGCACCCGATGTTGCAGTAATAACAACTGCAGTTTTTCCCATGTGCACACAACCTGTTTCATTCATCCCCTTAGAAACATCCACACTGCTGTTCATGTCTCCACCCCCAGAGAGCTTCATCCCCTGTGGGACTCGCTTCTCTGGTTCTAGGGTTTAATGACCCCAACCTCTTCCTTTTGTTTCCTAGCCCTGGGGTGTTTAGTAGCTTTCTGCATTACAGCCTCTGGGAAACTCAGTTCAGTTTGGCTCAGTCATGTCTGACTCTTTGCAGCCCCATGAGCTGTGGCATGCTAGGGCTCCCTGTCCATCACCAACTCTTAGAGTTTGCTCAGACTTATGTCCATTGAGTCTGTGATTCCACCCAACCATCTCACCCTCTGTTGTCTCCTCCTCCCCCCTTCAATCTTGCCCAGCATCAAGGTCTTTCCAAATGAGTCAGTTTTTTGCATCAGGTNTGTCCATCACCAACTCTTAGAGTTTGCTCAGACTTATGTCCATTGAGTCTGTGATTCCACCCAACCATCTCACCCTCTGTTGTCTCCTCCTCCCCCCTTCAATCTTGCCCAGCATCAAGGTCTTTCCAAATGAGTCAGTTTTTTGCATCAGGTGGCCAAAGGATTGGAGTTTCAGCTTCAGCATCAGTACTTCCAATGAATATTCAGGACTGATCTCCTTTAGAATGGACTGATTGGATCTTCTTGCAGTCCAAGGGACTCTCAAGAGTCTTCTCCAACACCACAGTTCAAAAGCATCAATTCTTCGGCGCTCAGTTTTCTTTATAGTCCAACTGTCACATCCATACTTGACCACTGGAAAAACCATAGCCTTGACTGGACTGGGAACCTCACTGTCCCTTATTTGCAATTTTTAGGTCACACCAGTGCTTGGTTATCAAGCTTTTGTGTTAAATTCTCAGTTGAAATAATGGGCATGGTTTGTTTCCCCTATCAGACTCTGAGTGATATAAGTACTTCAGTCTGTATTTATGGTTATATTAAGCATAAATATCTGTGGAGTATAGCACAGAAATTATTTACATTTAAAAGACAAAACAGGGACTTCTTCAAAGGAATTTGGCATCCTTTCAGAAATGCCTCTTGCCTTTCCTTCCAGATACCTTCCTTATCTTCTGTTAGGGTTACCCTAGTGAGGAAGTCTGGGAAACATTTTTTTTTCTTTTTTTGGAATTTTCCCCCAATATCCTTGCATTGTTGATTTCTAATTTAAGTGTTAAATTTGGATCTTGTATGGTTTCAGTCTTTTAATTTTATTGGACCTGTCTTACCATCTAACATATGTATGATCTCCTGGAGACAGTTCCACTGTATTTATGAGAAGAGTATGACGAAATTGATATCAACCTCTTATGAAATGATAGCTTCAGGACTCTGTATGATTCTTACATTGAGAACATAAATTTGTTGCCCAAATAAAGGACAAGAATATGCTGAAGAACAAAAGAGGTGGATGATTCTGGATGTATTCTATCTGTAAAAAATATGGAACGCTTCGCGAATTTGCGTGTCATCCTTGCGCAGGGGCCATGCTAATCTTCTCTGTATCGTTCCAACTTTAGTATGTGTGCTGCCGAAGCGAGCACTGGGAAGCATTTTAATGAGTTGTTCCTGAGGGCTTTTGAATGCCAAGAGGGGGAATTTCCAGAGACTAAGACTTCCTTTAGGGAGATTGAACAGGCAGTTTGACTGGGAGGATGACTTTTAGCAGCGCTTTACAAATTTTACCTCTGAGCAAGTCATACTGCCTTCAATCTTTCCCCTGCCTTCAGTCTTTCCCAGCATCAGGGTCTTGAAGTCAAGAGGAGAAGGGGACAACAGAGGATGAGATGGTTGGATGGCATCACTGACTGAATGGACATGAGTTTGAGCAAACTCTGGGAGTTGGTGAAGGACAGGGAAATCTGGCATGCTGCAGTCCATGGGGTTGCAGAGAGTTGGACACGACAGCAATTGAACTGAGCTGAAGTCATACTGCGATGATGAAAAGAGTGTGGTTTTAAATGGCATTATTCAAATAATGATCAGAAAACAGCAATGGGTTGTTATCAGAAGCAGTTTTCCTAAACTCTGCATATAAGTGCTCAGTCACTTCAGTCCCACTCTTTGTGACCCAAACTTTGTGGACTGTTGCCCACCAGGCTCCTTAGTCCATGGAGTTTTCCAGGCAAGAGCACTGGAATGGGTTGGCATGCCCTCCTCCAAGGGATCTTCCTGACCCAGGGACTGAACCTTTGTCTCCTGCATTACAGGTGGATTCTTTATCACTGAGCCACCAAGGAAGGCTTCCTGAACTCTATAAAATTCTAAGAAAGTTTTAGCTTGAGCCAAGTGGCCCATCCCATATGGGCTGGATAGTTCATGCATGAATCAGAGCTTTAACCAGCCCTTGGAGGTGGGATAAGTTGCATCTCCTGATTCAAGCCAGAGCTAAACTAGCAGCTGTGGTTTATTCTGTTCACTGATCAGCGAAGCTTCTCTTTCACATTGGAACACCCCTGCATATGCTTGGCAGGCTGATGGTGTCTTGTTTGCAGCTCCCAGAGAAGACATAACCACGGAGCATCAGCCTTCTCAAGCAGACTCCCAGTGTTCTTCTTGAAGTAAATAAAGCAAGAGAACAAGAGAGCAGACTCATTCTTGAGAGTGTCACACATAAAGTTGCTCATAATGCAGTTTAGTGTCTGGAGATAATAATCAGTCTTGCATTTCTAAAGGTGTAACCACGTGGGATGGGAGTGAGTGGGAGGGAGGTCTCAAGGGGACGGTATATATGTGTACATATAGCTGATTTATTTCTTTGTACAGGAGAAACTAACACAACATTGTAAAGCAATTCTATTCCAAAAAAACAGTTGTAAACACAATGGTAATGACATAAACAGGTACCCAGCCTCCTTGTCCTCCAAACAGAAAAACCAGGGCTTGGAAATTACACTGTGATCAAAAGCAAAGAATTGTCTAGTGACAGTTGGGTAAGATGTGTGGAACAGGTTGGAATCAATGAAGCTGCACAAGTGAGTTTAGGTCTGGTCCATGGACCTTATGGAATCTAGAGGAAGCTTTCTTCTGCTGTTAAGTGAGTAAATAGCATGAATTTCAATGACAAGATAGTCTTTATGGGAAAAGAACTCCCCAAACAGGGCAGCTTGAGAAGAGAAGAAGACGCAGTCCATCCCTTTGCCTGATTAAGGCATAGAAGTAGAGAACAGAATTTGTGTCAGAAGAATTATCTACATATATGAAAATATTTTTCTATGTTAACTGCCAGGAGCCTCTTAAAATCATGGAAGCACAGACTACAAAGCTCTGACATGCTAGAGCTGGTTCCATAACACAGAGATATCTCCTTCTGTAGTTACAGGTCATTTTTTTTTTTGGATTCCATGGCTCATATCCTCAAAAAATAACCAAGCCTGGAATAAATTCACTTGAGAAACAAATTAAACACAACCCAGATAATTCACTCACTGCCTTATATTCTTAGAAATGAAAGCCATTTTCTCTCCAAATGGGTTTCAAGTTTCCTCTCATTCCATGAGATGCTCCTGAGAAGTTCTGCAGTGAAGAAATCCATTTTAACTTTCAATCCATTTTTTTCAACTTTGTTGGAACACAGAATTCTTTTATTTTTCTCACTTATCGTCTCTTAAAATCCAATGGAAACTACATTTAAAAGACTTGGAGATGGCCTAAGGTATTCTCTTGTATATAGAACCACAGAGGAAGACTGGTGTCTTTTTTTATATATATATATAATTCATATTTATTTATTCCAGTTTTGGCTGCGCTGGGTCCTTGCTGCTTTGCATGGGCTTTCTCTAGGTGAGCGGGGGCTATTCTTGCTTGTGATGAGTGGGCTTCTCATTGTGCTGACTTCTCTTGTTGAGCACAGGCTCTAGGCACACGGGGCTTCAGTAGTTGTAACCTGCAGGCTCAGTAATTATGGCTCATGGGCTCAGTCGTTCCCTGGCATGTGGAATCCTCCCCTGACCAGGGATCGAACCCAGGACCCCTGCACTGGCATGCAGATTCTTACCTACTGTGCCACCAGGGAGATCCTGGTGTCTTCTTTTTGCGTGCAGTCTTTTGGAAAGCTTATTCGAGCTTATTCTCAGGTGTCTTGATCTAGAAAAATGAGTATGATAATCATAAGGACTATTGACTATTATTTTCACAGTCTTCTTCCCTGGTGGCTCAGATGGTAAAGAATCTGCCTGCAGTACAGGAGATGCAAGTTTAGTTCCTGGGTCGGGAAGATCCCCTGGAGAAGGGAATGACAACCCACTCCAGTATTCTTGCCTGGAGTATCCCATGGACAGAGTTGCCCGGCAGGCTACAGTCCGTGGGGTCTCAAAGAAACGGACACGACTGAGCAACTAGCACTTTCACTTTTTCAGGCACACATTAGGATTGGAATTCCCCAGCTCCTTCAAATTAGGTATGGCCATGCGACTCAATGTGGTCAATTAAATATGGGCAGAATCATTAAGACTCAGTGCATCACTCATTACACTCCCCTCGTGGCTCAGATGGTAAAGAATCTGCCTGCAATGCAGGAGACATAGGTTTAATCCCTAGGAAGATCTTCCCCAGGTTGGAAAGATCTCCTGGAGTAGGAAATGACAACCCACTCCAGTATTCCTGCCTGGAGAATTCCACGGGCAGAGGAGCCTGTGGGATCCCAGAGAGTCGGACATGACTGAGTGACTAGCACTTTTTTCACTTTTACTTCTTTCTACCATAAAGTAGAAGTACTTTTACTTCTTTCTACCATAACAGTTCCAGATGATGTTAGACAGCAGCCCACCAGGCTCTTCTGTCCCTGGGATTCTCCAGGCAAGGATACTGGAATGGGTTGCCATTTCCTTCTCCAATGCATGCATGCTAAGTCGCTTCAGTCCTGTCTGACTCTGTGTGACCCTATGGACAGCGCCCACCAGGCTCCTCTGTCCACGGGATTCTCTAGGCAAGAATACTGGAGTGGGTTGCCATTTCCGCTCCATTGTCAGACCCTATCTCTTAGCAAAAATGGCACGGAGCAGTGCCTGCTCTGCACCCCTTACTGGCCAATGCATAGTGAGCAGGTAACCTGAGAAAACGAATTATATTTTCTAGCTGTGAAAGTGTGGGTCTTTTACTTACTGTAGCATAGTTTATCTTCTTCTGACTGTAACAGAAATTGCTACCAGGAGTTGGCTGCTAAGAGCAGGAAAATTATAATTCGCCACTGGCTTGAAGGACAAGTCGCAGGCAGTGAGGAAACTGTGACAACGTCTGGAAAGACGGTGATCCTTGTTATGCAGGTGCAGACGTTTTGGTGAAACCGTTGCCCACAGTTATTGGGAAGGCAGTTACGTGCCTAATGAATTTACAGCTGGAAAAAGATGCAGAAATACAACACAGTGGACTCTTAGACAACCATGGATCGTGTAGTACTGTAGCATTTACTGTTGAAAAATACCTGCGTGTAAGCGGGCCTGGGCAGTTGAGAAGTGTGTTGTTCACGGGTCAGCTGTGTTACTGACACGTTGGTTTCCATTGGCTGCACTTGACAAAGTATTGTAAGAAAAACAAGGTCAGAAAAGAATTAGCTGGATTCCAAGCAGGAGTTCATGGAAGATTTGAGGCTTTGGAATATTGAAAAAGCTGACTGATTTTTAGACTCCAAACAGCAGAAGATAAAATCAAGAAAACCTCTTAGTAATACAAAGGAGTTAAAGCTGAGGCTTGCAGCCCAGGGCGTGACCTCTGTGCCTACTGTTAAAAACCGTTCAACCGATTGTATTTCCTTGGCTATCACACCATTGTTAAACCTCTGCAAGGTTTATTTCATCTTGTAGAGTATTTCTTTTTATTTATTTATTTTGGTCATGCCACATGGGATCTTAGTTCCCAGACCAAGGATCGAACCCATGCCCCCTGCACTAGGCAAGTCCCAAGACAGGTCTTAAAAATAACTGGCTGTGCCTGTTGGCACATGGAGTTTTCTGGAATCAAATAGATAAAAGACTGATGAAGTTGTTGCAAGAAGTATACTTCTAAAAGGATCACCAGGCCAGATTAAAACTGGATTAAAATAAAACTTGTTTAGGACCTGGGCCCTAAACGTTTAGGTTGGGAAGTGGGCTGAGTAAGCCACACAGCTCCCAAGCAGAGCATGTCCCCTGAGGCTTACTTCAGATGGGTCAAGGACCCATGTGTGAAGCCAAGGCCTGTGGAAGATGAGGGATAATGAGGCTTCTTGCAGGGAGCATATTCAGGGACTAATGTCCCTCACCCCCAGGGTGGAACTCATAGTACTGGATTGGCCAAAAGAACAAAACTTTTGGCCAACCCAGTATTTGTCCAGGGGATTTCAGGACCAGTGGAGACCACAGTCTGTTATATATCTCCTATTTTCCTTCTTTCCAAAGAGAAATGCTTGTTGGCATTGTCTGTCCTTGTTTGCTCTTTGTAAATTGGCTGTCTGTGTCTTTTTAGTTTATAAGTCTCCAGAATGAGAGAAGCCGTATCTGGGACCACTTTAGTTGCTGTGTACCACTTGCTGTCACAGGCTGAACTATGTCCCCCCAAATCAAATGTTGCAGCCTCAATGCCCAAGGAGACTCCACTCAGAGATAGGAACTTTAAAAGAGGGAATTAAGGTTAAGTGAGGTCCTAAGCTGATACGATCGGTCTCAGGGGAGGCTAACCCTGCTGACACCACAGCTCTCCTCCAAAGCTGTGTGAAATAAACTTCTATTGTTTAAGTCCCAAGTCGGCAATATTTTGTCACACCAGCTGGAAGAGCCTAATATACCTTTGGATGAAGGGACAAGCGTATAGCACCCAGAGGTGCTGGATCAGTGACTGGATGGAATTTTATGTTGTCCTTCTTGGGGAGGGAATAAGTGAATTTTGTCTAAAGGAAGAAAACAGAGCTGACTGGCCACCAGAGAGGCAGATTACCATTAGAACTCTTCAGCCATTAAGATAGTACTTCCACGACCCCTTGAAGATTGACGTGGTCACGTGGCTCCCTTGGCCAATCAGATGTGAGCAGACGTGGCCTGGTGTTTGTCTGGGCAGAGTCCCTTAAGAACTAATGCGTGATGTGCCGACCCCCCCTTCCCTCTGCCACAGCATCTGTGATGTTCCAGATGGTAGAGTGTCTGCCAACCTGTGTCCCTGAATACTGACGACACGGAGCAGGGTCCCAGCCAATCCATAATAGTCACGAGCAGGGTGAGAAATGTTTACGGTCATTGAGATTTAGGGGAGTGTTTATTACTGTGGCATAACCTAGTCTATCTCGATTGATGTAATCAATAATATGGGTAGGAAAAGTCTCCAAAATGCTCATAGAAAATTTGATTGTGTCCTGTGATTAATCCAATATATTGGAGCTTGTCCGTCATTAGGTAAAGAAGTAGAGTGATATTGGAGGATGCCCATCCATCACTGCATTGTCCTCTGTCTTCAAAGGTGATGCTGCTGAATGACTATAGGAAGAACATGTTTTAGGTTAATTTGTCAGTAGTGGTAATGGATTCTCTTATAGCCATTCACTCTTCTCCACTCAGCTACCTCTTAGGAAGGCAAGGGTTATATGTCATCAGTCAGTCGGGGCCTCAAACCCACCATGTCAGTTCCATTCACTTTGTTCCGCAATAAATGGGCACCACCAGTTGACAGCAACGAGGCGGAGTCACCAGGGAATCCTCAGGTCCTGTTTAGCTTAAACACGAACCAGAAGCCAGGAGCACGGGGCAAGGTATGACCACCTACAGACTGCAGACATTTGCAAGGTCAAAGTATAGTGACCTGAGGAATATCTGTTGTATTCCTTTGTGAATAATGAGCGTTCAAGGAAGTTTTACCATGTACATTGCCAATAAGTCATCAGCAAAACTCTTAGCATGTAGACTAGTGTGTTGTTATAATAGGAGTTAAGACTAGCTGAACANCAAGGTCAAAGTATAGTGACCTGAGGAATATCTGTTGTATTCCTTTGTGAATAATGAGCGTTCAAGGAAGTTTTACCATGTACATTGCCAATAAATCATCAGCAAAACTCTTAGCATGTAGACTAGTGTGTTGTTATAATAGGAGTTAAGACTAGCTGAACACATTCTGTGGAGTAGACTGCATGATTGTCTGTTGTATGGTAGGTTGTTTGCTCTCTAACAATGCTTCAGAGGTGTGTGTGTGTGTGTGTGTGCTGTGTGTGCTGTGTGAGGTGTGTGTGTGTGTGTGTGTAAGAGAGAGAGAGACAGAGACAGAAGAATCTGGAAGAAGGAAACTTTGGGGAAAGATTGCATATGAGGTTGGAGAGGGAAATGGCAACCCAGTCCAGTATTCTTGCCTGGGAAATCCCATGGACAAGGGGAGCCTGGCGGCTACAGTCCATGGGGTCACAAGAGTCGGACACGACTGAGTGACTGAGCAGGCGTGCAGGCATGTGAGGTTAGGAGGCGGAATTGTAGTCTTCGTCAGAGCATCGTCCCTGCCTCCTGGGAGCTGTCTGTGGCCTTGTTTTTCTCAACAGTCCTTCTGTGCAGTGTGGCCCTCTCGCCTCTGCCCACAGCTAGTTGTCCAAAGGGACTCTTAACCCAAAGAGCCTCTAGAGGCAGGAGTCGTGAGAGATGAAGCTTGGAGCTGAGCTGACTGAGCAGTCTTGCCCCTCTGGAAGGTGTATGGTGAGAGAGGGAAGAAGGAAGCAAGCTGTAGAGGGGAAGGGCTGGAGACCAAGCCTGGAGGGCCCAGGGGCTGGCTTCCCCTGGCCTTGTCCTTGACGAGCTCAAAGACGACCCAGCATGAGTGTCCTTGTGCATGGATTTTCTGTGGCTGCTGTAACAAATGACCACAACCTGAAAGTGAAAGTTGCTCAGTCGTGTCCGACTCTTTGCGACCCCAGGAACTATACAGTCCATGGAATTCTCCAGGCCAGAATAGTGGAGTGGGTGGCCTTTCTCTTCTCCAGGGGATCTTCCCCAACCCAGGGATCGAACCCAGGTCTTCCACCTTGCGAGTGGATTCTTTACCAGCTGAGCCACCAGGGAAGACCAAGAATACTGGAGTGGGTAGCCTATCCCTTCTCCAGCAGATCTTCCTGACCCAGGAATTGAACCAGGGTCTCCTGTATTGCAGGCGAAGTCTTTACCAACTGAGCTATCAGGGAAGGACTCAAATACACTTTAATTTTAAAAAGGAGTCATGATTTCTTCAAAATGATGGAATGACATACCTCTGAGTTTCTGACTCAGTATGTTATGATCAAAACCAAGGCTAGCAAAGATGATGTACCTCTGCACAGTTTNTGCATTGCAGGCGGATTCTTTACCAACTGAGCTATGAGGGAACCCACAAACTAAGTGGTTTAAAATAACAGAAATGTAGCCTTTCAGAGTTCTGGAGGCCAGGAGCCCAAGGCCAAGGTGTCAGCCCGGTTGGCTCCTGTTGAGGTCTCTGAGGGAGGGAATCAGTTCAGGCGCCTCTCCTGGCTCCAGGGGATGGGTGGCCGTCCCTGGTAGTAGCTTGCATGGGCTGTGTCTCGCCAGTCTCTGCCTCTGCTGTTATGCACATGTTCTCCATGTCTCTTCACACCGCCTTCTGTCTGTCTGTCTCTTCTCCTTTATTTATTTTTAAAGTTTTTTTTTTTTTTGATGTGGACCATTTTTAAAGTCTTTATTGAATTGAATTTATTGCAGTATGGCTTCTGTTTTATGTTCTGTTTTTTTTTTTGCCTCCCGAGACATGTGTGATGTCAGCTCCCCGACCAGGGGCTGAACCTGCACTCCCTGCATTGGGGAANCAATCCTTTGAGAATTCAGATGCTTGCTGGAGCTTCCTCCACCCTCTTTGGTGCTGCAGTAGCATACTGATGGGGACTGAACTCACGCTTTCCATTCCAGGCAGTCTTAATACCCTGGCTAGACTTCGTGGTCTGGCCCAGCTCCCAAATCCATGCGCAAATCAATCTCCATGGCTGGCGGATGCAAGAATCTGACTTTAGCCAGGCAGGCACGGACCTTGAGTGGGGGGGCGGGGAGGGTGGAGTCAGGCTCTCAACCACAGAGTCGAGTGGTGGAGAGGTTTTTAAAGGCCTTGAGGATTCTGTGACTTGAACAAGGGAAATAGTGCTGGGGGAGGGCAGACATGCTGGATGTCTGCTTCACTGATGCGTATTTTCCAGATTTTATGTGCTCATCAAATAGCTGGACCAGATACTCCCAGACTTTGGTGTTTTCATTTCTTTATGACCTTTTTGTTCAAATGGAAAGTATAAGTCTTACTTTGTTTTCCTGAAACCTGGGAGAAACTGGATAGCTTCACAGGTATAGATGTTGCGTTTGGGTTATTCGGTTAATGACAGCAGTGAGGCTTCCCTGGTGGCTCAGTGGTAAAGAGTCTGCCTGCCAGTGCAGGAGGCATAAGAGACCCAGTTCGACCCCTGGGTCGGGAAGATCCCCTGCAGAAGGGAATGGCAACCACTCCAGTATTCTTGCCTGGAGAATCCCATGGGCAGAGGAGTCTGGCATACTATAGTCCACAGGGTTATAAAGAGTCAGACATGACTAAGCACACTCGTGCATGCACAAACACACAATGCCTCCTGTTATATAGAACAAGGCCATATGTAAAAATTTTATTTTCCCCTTATATCTGTTTCTAATAAGCTATTTCTTGTTATTAGTGATGCTGTTAAGTTTTATTTACCTCATTGCAGTTCCTCTTCTCTGTCTTTGTCTCTATTCCTTGGAAGAGACCAAATCCAAGCTTGTACTGAAAATTTGTAATGTTCCAGGTTCAGATTCCCATCCCCTTCCCATCAATTACAGCAACACACCTGTAAATATTAATACTTCCATTTTACGGATTTGGACCCAGGAAACATGGGACATGTCAAGATGGTGCCTCAGTAGAGAGAGAGCTGTGTGTTTGTTAGGGTCACACCAGCTGCTGGCCAAGCAGACCTCTAAGTCTCAGGCATTTGTTGCTCACTCATGGGACAACCCACCGGAGGGTTCCCAGGTGGTGGGTGGCTTTTGTCCCCCCACGCCTTCTGCCTTGTGCTTCTGCTGTTCTCTGGGACCTTGGAGCACTCAGCATGTAGCTGCCATGCCACAAAGTCAGGCCTCTTCATTGTTCTGGAATCCCATCTTTCCCTTTATCGTCCGACTTTAAAGAAGGCCGAGCACCGAAGAATTGATGCTTTCAAGCTGTGGTGCTGGAGAAGACTCTTGAGAGCCCCTTGGACAGCAAGGAGATCCAACCAGTCCATCCTAAAGGAAATCAACCCTGAATATTCATTGGAAGGACTGATGCTGAAGCTGAAGCTCCAATACTTTGGCCACCTGATGTGGAGAGCCGACACATTGGAGAAGACCCTGATGCTGGGAAAGATGGAAGGCAGGAGGAGAAGAGGGTGACAGAGGATGAGATGGTTGGATGACATCATCGACTCAATGGACATGAGTGTGAGCAAGCTCCAGGAGATACTGGCCTGCTGCAGCCCGTGGGGTTGCAAAGAGTCGCATCTTTCCCCATGAATATACTCGCATACTGTGACTTTCATCTTTTCACGTTGTCTGGTAAACAGTGCCATTAACAACATTTTTAAAAATGAAGTTTGTAAAGCTTAATGTAGGTTTATTGTGTCTCCCAATTTTTAATTCCCAAACAATAGCAGAGAAGCCATATATTTTTCTCACTCTCAAATATTAGCCTTGTATTTCCCTTTAGCTTTTTTCTTTCAGTAGAACTGCATTTCTTGACAACGTCTGTTTTTTTTCATTGCTTTCCTCTCATTTCCCACCTCAAAGGTTGCTTCTGTAGGTGTTTTGACAGTTGCCTGGCTCGGGCAGGCTCCCGTGGAGAATGGATATTTCCTGGGTTTTCTGTGTTACTGCTCAGGCTATTAACAGCTCCTTAAATGGACTCAGCTTTCAAGTCACCACTGGCCTTTTCAAGGTTGTTGACTATGGGTGGGGAAGTTTCTAGCCCTTTCTAAAGCTCTCAGAACCTTGTTCGGCATTTAGCTGCTTTTCATGAAAGTCCTGGGATCTCCTGGTGGCTCAGATGGTAAAGAATCTACCTGCAATGCAGGAGACCTGGATTCGATCCTTGGGTTGGGAAGACCCCCTGGAGAAGGGACTAGCAACCCGCTCCAGTATTCTTGCCTGGGAAATCTCATGGACAGAGGAGCCTAGCGAGCTACAGTCCATGGAGCTGCAAAGAGTTCAACTTGACTGAGTGGCTAACACTTTTATGAAAACTGGTTAGGAGGAAAAAATTTCCCCCAAGTCCTGGGATCAAGACTTAGAAAAGAAATGTCTACAGTGCATTGTTTTTGATTCTTTCTTAGTGAGTTACGCTGAGGCCCAAGATGCGAGGTCTGAGATTTAACAGTCATGGAGGATGGATGAACAAGAGGATGAAAGGTTACAGGTGACCCCACCACGCGGCGAGCGAGTCCCTGCTATTACCTCCATCCCAGGACCAGGTCACCATCATGCTTGGGCTCTGGATACTTTTCTCCAAGACGATCATTGTCAGTCAGGTGTTTCCAAGAAATGGACCACTTTGCCTGGTCGTTCCTGAAGCTGGGCTGCTGAACGAGGAGGCAGCTGAGCTTTCTGCAGCACTGCAGGGATGCTGACTCACTGTCCCCAGGGCCCCACTGGAGGCAGAAGGCAGCGATGGCCTTGGGGCACTCCTTTCTTAAAATCAAGAATGTGACATGGGCTGAGCTCAGAGGTTTAACTCCACCCCTATGTCTCTGCTTGGTGTGCCCTCTGACTAACGAGAGGTGGGCTATTCCTTAAAGAGAGGGGTAGAGCTTGGTCAGGAGGTCTACCTTGTAAGGACTTAAAGTGAAGGCTTTGTTGTTTTTTAGTCGCTAAGTCATATCCGACTCTCTGTGACCCCATGGAGTGTAGCCTGCTGGCCTCCCCTGTCCATGGGATTTTCTAGGCAAGAATACTGGAGTGGGTTACCATTTCTTCCTCAAGGGACTCTTCCTGACCCAGAGATTGAACCCGAGTTTCCTGCACTGGCAGGCAGATTCTTTATCACTGAGCAATCTGGGAAGCCCCAGTGTGAGGTAGGTCTAATAGTTCCCTGGAAATCCCAAAAGTTGAACCACAGCGTCGCTGGGATAAAACTAAAAAAACTCTTTGTGTGGGAAGCAACACTTAGCCACTCAGGATTATTTTTCTAGTTGTTTGTAAGATACTTTTAACTCCTGGCAGTTACTAAATTTACTAGATCCTCAGATATCGATGATTGTAAAATGCATTATCAATTAAATAACAGTATTTTCGGTGTGATGAGAACAAAATACTATTGCTTAAAATGGGCTATTAGTGAAACACATTCCAAATTTTAGAAATGGTAAAATGTGATGAAATGGTAATATTTTAGCTCAAGGAAACATCTTGGAAACGATTTTCTGCTCTAGACTAGAGCAACACCAGCTCTGTAGCTAGTAGAGAGGCTTTTTTTTTTTTTTTCCAGGTTAGTTATCCCTTTTCCTGAAGTTTGGGGTCTACAATTATAGGAGCAGGCAGAAGCCAGTGGCTCTAGTGGTGAGGCTCCTGCAGGGCGATTTCTGGCTGTAATTTCTTGCTGTTGTCTGTTCTGCCATCCTCCTAGCTTGCACTGAAACCGGCTGTGAGCCAGCGGACCCCTAGGGAGTGAATTTGCAGGAAGATGAATTCCCCTGTCCCTGCCTACCTTTGAATGCTATTGTGGAAACTGAATAGAATACAGATCACCCCCAAATTGAATTCTGTGTACCTGCTCTGCTAAGTAGAAAATTGCATATCAAATAGGTTCCTAGACTCAGCTCTGTCTAGACACAAAACTTGCTTCTAGTTTTTAATGTTCTCGGTCATTCAGGCATATGACACCCGTTTGCCCCAATCATTTCAGGATCTCAGGCATTTTATTTGGGGGGAAGTTATCACTGCCTCCTGCCAACCCCTGTCCCTGCCCTACCTGCAGTGTTCTCAAGGATGCTGTGTTTATCTCTGTTACAGCATCAGCAGCCTCAACTGGCACGGCTTAGATGTAGGGACTAGGTCTCATTTTTATCATAAGTGTTTAGTATTAGCACACGTCATTGTGCAAGAAATGCATATTAATGCGTGAGGGCAGGGAGAAATGGCTGGCATTAGGACCTCTAAAGATGCTTCTCACGTGGACTTACCCCTGAAAGGCAGCCCAGTGCCCCTCTCCTCTGTAGAGCACGTGAGTAAGAGGATAACTAGTGTCTGATGATAATTCTCTCCTTGATGTAACTCCCCATTTGGTCCTTTGTTTCCTCTGAACACTAGTAGGTGCCTCTGTAGAGGAAGTTACAGAGCCTGGTTCTGCTACTGCAACTGTGGCAGTTATGCTCAACCTCCAGGTGGCTGCACATTCGGCAAGGCAGGAAGGGAGATGCCAAGCACAAAGTGAAACTGCACAGACACTCCAGTTCCATCCAGGGTCAGTGCCAGTTGCTGGCAGACTGAGTGTCTCCAGGCTGGGGATTATTTGGGGACCATCAAGAAGACCAAGGATGCTTCCCTCACTGGTGTAACAGCACATCCGCTTTGTGCTTTCCTCCTTCGAGGTGCAAACCTTTCATCTTCAAGTGCACGCTCAGCCACTTCAGTCCCGTCTGACTCTTNACTGAGTGTCTCCAGGCTGGGGATTATTTGGGGACCATCAAGAAGACCAAGGATGCTTCCCTCACTGGTGTAACAGCACATCCGCTTTGTGCTTTCCTCCTTCGAGGTGCAAACCTTTCATCTTCAAGTGCACGCTCAGCCACTTCAGTCCCGTCTGACTCTTTGTGACCCCATGGACTGCAGCCCACTCGGCTCCTCTGTCCTTGGGATTCTCCAGGCAGGAATATTGAAGTGAGTTGCCCTGCCCTGCTCCAGGGGCTCTTCCTGACCTGGGGATGGAACCCACGTCTCCTGTGTTGCAGGTGGATTCCTCACCTGCTGAGCCATCAGAGCATCCTAAGTAAATTTACCTCCGTGACTGGGATATATGTGGGGCACAGCGTCAATTGAATGTCAAAGAAATTAGAACATGAAATGTGAGTTTTGTCCTGAGATGGCTTTGCCAAGAGAAACCTTTGCTTGTGTTCCAAGACTTGCCTGAGGCAAGGGCCTGGGGGTGGAGCCTAAGCTGTTTGATTGGCAGGAGGCAGAATCCCAGATCAGTGCACCCCACCCCCCACCTCCTTGAATTTTCTCTCTGGATCTTATGGTTTAGTTATGCATTTCTCATGGCTTGCTGTAGGAGTGATTTTTCCCTGAGGGGTACTACACTGGAAATTGGAGGGGGCATTTTTGGTTGTGACAACGATGGGGAGTGTGCTAAGTCACTTCAGTCGTGTCTGACTCTTTGAGACCTAAGAACTGTAGCCCACCAAGCTCCTCTGTCCATGGGATTCTCCAGGCATGAATAGAAGGGCCTTTGCTCTTGATAGCATTTAGTGAGCGTGGCCCAGGGACATTGTGTCTTGCAGAGTGTGGGGCAGTCCTGTCTGTGGAAGGATCTCCTGGTGTCCTGCCGGACTTTCTAATGTCCCAAGGGACTTTCCTCAGGCCATGGGTGTGATCTAGCCCTGGATAATGCTGACCTGTGATGCCTTTTGTAGCTACTGTTTCCTTAATAACCTTCTGTACAGGTCTCCCAAAGAAATTTTTCNGTGGCCCAGGGACATTGTGTCTTGCAGAGTGTGGGGCAGTCCTGTCTGTGGAAGGATCTCCTGGTGTCCTGCCGGACTTTCTAATGTCCCAAGGGACTTTCCTCAGGCCATGGGTGTGATCTAGCCCTGGATAATGCTGACCTGTGATGCCTTTTGTAGCTACTGTTTCCTTAATAACCTTCTGTACAGGTCTCCCAAAGAAATTTTTCCATGATGTGTCAGGGACCAAAAATATATATATAAAAGAAAATCATTACAATATTTCATGTGAGACTGTGTAGATATTGACAAGTTCTTTTTTTTTCCCTTAAAGTAGTATATATGGCCGCTCAGTTAAACAGTCACCAAATAACAAGGAATTCACCAGTATTTCCAAATGCGCCGTCTTGGTGTTTGTAGCTCACCATATGTTTGAAGTATGACATAATCCTTATGGAACACATTCAATTTGTAGCTTCCCAGTTTCAACAGGAGCAGTTAAATCTGTCTCCTTTCAGAAAAATTGTTAATGAAGAGGCAGCAGAATGATAATTTTCCTTGATATGCAATTCTGTCCCCTTAAATACAGGAGCCTGACAGAGCCATTCAGCACTGAGCACTTTCTCCTCTGTGCAGCTGAACTCTCTCTGACCCTCGGATACTAACAACTGGAGCAAAAAGGGAAGAAAGAGGGGGAAAGTTAGCTAAAACTGAAAACTCACCTGTAATACACAGAGTCCCGAAAGTTGAATGGGAAGTATATTTTACCTTATTGTTTTCAGATACCGTGTGCTTCTGCTGCCAAATCTCTTCTTATTGATTTTAAAGTTTCTCAAAATGTGGGGGCAGTGTTTAGAAGATAGTGAGACTGTCTGAAAGATTCCGAGTTTAGAGTCCCGTTTTTCCTCTCTTTTAGTAGTGAGTCTGTGCTGCTGCTAACGGCACGGTGTTCCTTCTTGATTTCAAGAGACCCCATGGATTACACAGTCCACGGGAATTCTCCGGCCAGAATACTGGACTGGGTAGCCTTTCCCTTCTCCAGGGGATCTTCCCAACCCAAGGATTGAACCCAGGTCTCCCGCATTGCCCTCAGATTCTTTACCAGCTGAGCCACCAGGGAAGCCCAAGAATGTTGGAGTGGGTAGCCTATTCCTTCTGCAGCAGATCTTCCCAGCCCAGGAATTGAACCGGGTTCTCCTGCAGTGCAGGTGGGTTCTTTACCAACTGAACTATCAGGGAAGTCCGCAAGAGACCCATGGAGGAGAAAACAAAAGAGATTAGCCATCTGTCCAAAACAAGCGTATGATTTGACCTCATTTTAATATTTATTTATTAAATTTTCTTGAATAGAATTGAACCAAGACAGTTTTACATCCCATTCTAAAAAAATAAAATATTCAACCATGTCTTTAGAACATAGTGTAGAATAGTGACCAGTGGTGTTTACTGAATGTTTATTCTCTGCCACTCTGCACCGAGGTTATCAGCTGACCTCCCCAATGATGGGTGGATGGTCATGATTATCACCCATGCAGGAACTGATGCAGAAATGTGAGTCAGAGAGGTTATGATTGAATAGCATCACTGACTCAATGGATGTGAATTTGAGCAAACTCTGAGAGATAGTGAGGGACAGGGAAGCCTGGTGTGCTGCGGTCCATGGGGNCCCCAATGATGGGTGGATGGTCATGATTATCACCCATGCAGGAACTGATGCAGAAATGTGAGTCAGAGAGGTTATGATTGAATAGCATCACTGACTCAATGGATGTGAATTTGAGCAAACTCTGAGAGATAGTGAGGGACAGGGAAGCCTGGTGTGCTGCGGTCCATGGGGTTGCAGAGAGTTGGACACGATTCAGTAACTGAACAACGACAAAGAGATCACTCAGCAAGTTTGTGGCAAAGCCAGCTTTTACACTCAGGAAGGCAAACTGAAGTTAAGACGCTTAACCCTACATGATGCCGCAGAGATCACTTCACACAGTAAAACCTTGTCAATTCCGACTGCTTTGGAGATCTGGGAAGGAATGGTCTGAATGACAGGATGTTTGAAAAGAAATGCCATCTGACACATCCAAGAGATGTGTGTAAAGTAAATACAGATTTTAAAATCAGGCAAGAAGTCTTGACAATCTCATTTTACTGTAAAGGAAGATACCTGGTTTTAAAAATACTGAAGCATTTAATTTTAAGGGTCTTGATGCTAAGTTGCTTCAGTCGTGTCTGGCTCTTTGTGACTCTCTACACTATAGTCGGCCAGGCTCCTCCATCCATGGGATTTTCCAGGCAAGATTTCTGGAGTGGGTTGCCATTTCCTTCTCCAGGGGATCTTCCCGACCCAGGGATCGAACTCTCCTCTCCTGCGTTGGCAGGCAGGTTACTCACCACTAGTGCCACCTTTCATGATTGTAACCCGTGATTTGTCACAGTAGAAATGTGGCCTATTTGCGTGTTGATTACACATAGTGCCATGTGGACCGTGGAAGGGCCATGCGGACGTGTACGTTACAGATGGTGGAATCTTTGAGAGTGTAGACTCCCGGCTCAGGGCTGGATTCAAAGGCTTGTATAATGCCCCAGGGTTGAAGACTAGATGGATCAACAGGTATTCAGCAGCCCTTAGTGGAGAGAAGGGGCTCAGCTGATGCAGACAGTCATCACTACTACAACCAAAAAAGGACTCGAGAGTGAGCAGGAGACAGATGCCGCAGCTAACCACCCTCTGTAGTGCATCAGACGTGTGCAATCCTATTGAAGGAAGTGAGTCTGGAAGGGAGATGTGGCCTGACCCCAGACAGCCTCAGCACAGCGTTTGGGGCCCATTTCTGCTGGCACTAGGGAGCAGGGATGATGCTGGTGTGAAATGGGAGGATTTAGGAAGTGCTCTGATGAGGAGGGACAACAGAGACCTTGTCCGGAGGACAGAGAAAGGAGACCACAGTGAGACATGCTCAGGGTGCCTGTCAGGGTGCCCAGGCAGGATGCTGGAGGCTGGGGTACATCAGATCCCCAGCCTATGCCCACCGTGCAGGAGACCACGTGGGTCACAGGGCCTGACCTCCTGCTCACCAGTAACCACTCATTAGTTTTCTCCCCAGGTTACGCATAGCAGAGACTGCAATGGCCACATGAAACAGAGGATTTAGGCCACTTGACAGTTGTATTTTTCCTTGTGAATTTGTAAGTCTGGGTCTGGGCTTCCTTGGTGGTTCAACAGTAAAGAATCCACTTGCCAATGCAAGAAATTCAGGCTCTATCCCTGGGTGGGGAAGATCCCCTGAAGGAGGAAATGGCAGCCCACTCCAGTATTCTTGCCTGGAGAATCCCATGGACAGAGGAGCCTGGCAGGTTACAGCCCATGGGGTTGCAGAGTCGATCATGACAGAGTGACTAACATACACACAGGTTTTGTTTATTTACTCAAGGTAGAGACTTTCGGACATTTTTCACTCTCCTCTTCCCCCCATTCATTTGGACACCAAGCCCTTGGTGAAAGCTCTTCTTAAATATCACTCCCAGCCCTGGATCTCTGTCTCACCTCCACTCAGAACTTGGGGTTGGTGCCCAAGTCCAGGGGTGGCCTTTGGCTGGTCCCCTCACCTCTTTTCTTCCTCTTTTCTATCTCCAACACAGTCATGCTCTATGTTGCTACTCCATAGATGATTTACTGTCTCTGCTTCCTATACAAGGAAGCAATACCAGCAGCAGCAACCAGCTAACCCCCAGAACCCACAAAGCCTCTTCAGTGGCCCTTCGTTGCCTGCACGGTGAACTCCTGGATTCACAGTAAAGGATGCTTGTCATCTGGCCCTGACTTCCCAGTGCCTTTCCCATCTTACAGTGCAGCCACTCTGCCCCTGTTTCCTGAGAAAGCTGTGCATTTGTGAGTTGGTTTTGTTTTTAAACACAGCTCTGTGCTTTATAGCTGTTGAGGATGCCGTTCCTCATACCCCGTCTCATCGTTTGCTGGTTGAATCCGTGTTCACCAAGGCTTGGTTCAAAGGGGTGTGCCTGTGTGCTCAGTTGTGTCCAACTCTTCATGACCCCATGGACTGTAGCCCGCCAGGCTCCCCTGTCTGTGCAATTTCCCGGTCAAGAATGCTGGAGTGGGTTGCCATTTCCTACTCCAGGGGATCTTCCTGACCCAGGGATCGAAATTCTATCTCTGGAGTCTCCTACATTGGCAGGCAGATACTTTGCCACTGAGCCATCTGGGAAGCCAGCTGGCAGTCATTCCTTTCTCTGTGTTTTCATGGTGACAGGAACGCATTGGTGCTCACACTGTATTGCACTTGTTTCCCTTCCAGCGGCTTATGTGGTCTCTGAGCTGCTGCAAGGCAGGCCCTGTGCATTGTGGTGCGCACTGTGGGTGGCCCCGGCGGTCACTGGATGGAGGGAGGGATGGTGGCAGTGTATCGTCGATGGCGGGGCATGAAGAAGTGTAAAACAGAGTCAGAAGCCATGAGCTGTCACGGCTCAGGACCGTGTGACTGACGTTTATGTGCCGTAGAACCTTGCCCTACTGCCAGCAGTTTTGGGAAGCGTCTCAGCCCTAATGCTTTAAGCACGTTGCTGTAATTCCACTCTCCATAAAGTGGTCTTTAAATTGTGTTTTGAGGCTGGGAAGTAACACATCAGTGACATGCTCGACTGTACAGCCGCAGCAAAACGGGGATCTAGACCTATCTGTATGCAAACACCAGGCTTCAAGTTCATCATTGCTATTAGGAAACGGAAATACAGCCGGAGCAGAAGCCACAGTATATTTCCCTCTGCCCGTGTTGTGTTTTTGTCAATGGGGCTTCTGAAGGACTAGGCATTTACGAACCCATTAGAATGAACAGTTTTATATCCTAATGTAAAATTAAAGGAATTAAAGGATCTGCCTGAGAGATACACTTGTTTAAACCTCTATTACCGTCTCTCTTGGTTTTGTTGTCTAGGTTAGTGATACATTATTGGAGTAGAAAATGTCCCAGTCATGTGTTTACTTTCTAAATCTCGATGTATTTTTTTTCTGACAAGGTGTAGCACTGATTTTCTTCTCTTCTGTCCAAAATATAAGACACAGGGACAACAAAACTGCTCCTAAATGCAAAGTATACTATACTTCTTTTTTTCCAGTTCTTTACTATTATTTTTTAAAAATCTCATTTGTATTATCACATTGTCTATTTTCTGAAGATGGATGCTCTTGGCTTCTCCAAGCTCTCATCTGTGAGCCCATTAACTCCTTTTCCTTAAGCCCATTAAGCAGTATTTGCTGTGGTGTTTACCAAGGCCTCCCCTAGCTTGCGTGGGATCTGGGGCAAATAGTCTTTGTGAGGCCTCTGGCCATGTTAACAATTTGATTGAAACATGTGTTCAAAGATGCATGAGGGGACTTCCCTGGTGGTCCAGTGGTTACGAAGCCTCCTTGCAATACAGGCGATATGGGTTCAATTCCTGGGCGGGGAGCTAAGATCCCACATGCAACTGAGCCCAGACTTCGCAACTCCTGAATCCACACACCAGAGCGTGAGAGTCTGTGAACAGCCATGAAAGAGCCTGCATGCCACAGCTAAGACTTGACACAGCCAAATAAATAAATATTTTAAAAATGCATGGCTCCATTGAGGTGTACTGATTTATCAATGAAGNGCAACTGAGCCCAGACTTCGCAACTCCTGAATCCACACACCAGAGCGTGAGAGTCTGTGAACAGCCATGAAAGAGCCTGCATGCCACAGCTAAGACTTGACACAGCCAAATAAATAAATATTTTAAAAATGCATGGCTCCATTGAGGTGTACTGATTTATCAATGAAGGTTTAGAATCATGTAGAGAAGAGATACTGAGGAACTTATTATTTTTTTGTTCCCAATCAGTGCACGTGAAGCTGCTTCCTCCTCTCCAGACACCAACTCTATCTGTTCAAGTCTAGGGACCGTGACTTCATCGTGTTCATGGTCCAAGGCACCAGTTCCTGATGATTCCACAGCCCCCACCTTGCTGTCACACACAACATGTGCTCTTTGGAACCTGTTTACACTGAAACAACACGGTTCATCTTGCCTGTGTGGTCTCCTGGGGCACTTACCGAGGCCACACTGTATTACACACGATGGACATCGTCCCTTCAGCCGTCCGGGAGCACTGGCTTCCAGCGACAATCTCAAGGCCTTACTGTACTTTGTCAATGATGGTTACGAAGGCAGCCCTTCCCCAGAGGATACAGCAGTGCTTGGATGATAACTTCTTTGTGGTCGTGTTCAGTGTGCTAACTTTATAGCATAAGCTGGAACAGCACATCTTCTGTGTCTTGAACTCNCACTGGCTTCCAGCGACAATCTCAAGGCCTTACTGTACTTTGTCAATGATGGTTACGAAGGCAGCCCTTCCCCAGAGGATACAGCAGTGCTTGGATGATAACTTCTTTGTGGTCGTGTTCAGTGTGCTAACTTTATAGCATAAGCTGGAACAGCACATCTTCTGTGTCTTGAACTCTTTAGATGCTTGTCTCTGCGAGCTTCGACGTGCTTTCTCGCAGCGTCTACTGCACAACCCAGGGGCCGGGCCGGGGGAGAGGAGTGGTCTCCTGGCTCAGAGACCATCTGTCCCTTATCCTACACTCACCTAGGAAAGTACAGCCATAAAAGATTTCCTTTGGATTTACTGTTATTTCTGTAAAAATGTCAACCTGAAGGTTTGCAGATAGTCTCCTGAGTTATCCCAGAGACAGTGCACAAGGTATTCTCACATAACTGGGAATCTTGACAAATCCCGAGTTGTCCAAGAGCCCAGTAGTTGATAAAAAATCTCATTTGTATGTTCCGGCCATTGTGCATGTGTGTGTGTGCGTGAGTTATTCTAAGTGCTTAGTGGTTCCCATAATTGTCTGCACCCATTTGTGAAGTGTACTTTGATGTTGATTTTATTTTTCCTTTGTGAAAGAAATATAATAATGGATGTAACAACTTTCCAAATGGATGCTGCTGGTGAAGGAGGCTCTGTGTGTGGCAGGGGACGGGAGGTACGTGCAATGCTCTGTTGTGGTCGCTCAGTCGGGTCCGACTCTGTGGCCCCCTGGACTGCCGCACATCGGGCTTCCCTGTCCTTCGCCATCTCCCAGAGTTTGCTCAGACTCATGTACGTTGAGTGGATGGTGCCATCTAGCCATCTTATCCTCTGCAGTGGTCTATGATTTTAGCCCAATTTTGTTGTGAATCTAAAATTAAAAAAAAAAAAAACTAACATAAGGAAAATACTGACTCAGAAGACTGTGATGTCACCATGTTAACGGAAGTGGGAGAGGATGTTTTAAAGTCACACGGTGTGTAGGGCAATGATATGAAAAGTCCTAGCAGGAGATGGATGCAGCCGCCTCTTAGGACTGCCAGACATATGACCTGGAGACTGAGGGAGAGTTGGGGCGACCCTCTTGGCACCAGGGTAGAAGACATCCGCCACCACCCCAGCTGCCCCTGGGTGCGAAGGACCAGATGGGCAAAAGCCAATCCACAGGTCTATGCACTTGGCTCCAGTCCAAGGATCAGCAGGGACCCGTTGTGAGCTCAGAACCCCGAACTTGCCCTGTGTCTGACATGAGTAAGAATCTCCAAAATCAGCACGTCAGCACTGTTCTGGTAGCCTGTGTGGGTGCTCAGTCGTGTTTGACATGTTGCGACCCCGTGGACTGCCAGGCTCCTCTGTCCATGGAATATTCCAGGCAAGAATACCAGACTGGGTTGCCACGCCCTCCTCTAAGAGATCTTCCCCACTCAGGGATTGACCTGTATCTTTTGCGTCTCCTACGCTGGTGGGCAGATTCTTTACCACTGCTCTGCCTAACCTTTGAGACCAATATGGTACCACCTGGTGGGAGTCATCCACTGGCCAGGCTGCCCACCTGGAACCAGAGCTCAGTCGGGGCTGACAACCCAGCAGCATGAATCTGCTTGCTACTTGGCGCATCTGGTCGACCCATTTCCAAAGCACAGTGTCTGGAAACTAGACACATTTGCCCCTCTGGTAGTGGAGGAAGCCTGTGCTTCACTCCTCGTATCTTTGGTCCACCAGCAGCTGAAGCATGAGGGGTCAATACCAGCTACATGCGGTCCTTCCTGAGGTCCCCTCGTGGCCTTGGGCCACTTTCCCGACTGGCCTGGTCAGTGTCAGATTCAGAGCTGCCCTGCAGAGCCGTGCAGGTTGCACACTACACAGCGGTGCCTGTTCCCAGGAGGCGCCACTCGCATCACAGACCGTGTAGATGTCTCACTACAGCAGATGGCGCTAACCTTGTTCTTGTTCTAGGAAAGGTCGGTGTATTATGATGATTTGTTTTTTGAAAAATGGAAATTTATTAGAAGGGGGGCACCTCTTAAGAATTTTCAGGAAATAGCCATATGGGCTAGCAGTGCCGTGAGCTACACCTGCCCACTCTCTGCTGGCCCAGCCATGGAGGCACTTTCATTTTCCCCTGGTTAACATCATTTGTTCACGTATTCATTTATTCACTGACAGTTATCCAGTGCCCACTGTGTGCCCAAACCCTGAGAATTTGGGAGGTTTTGTGAGCAGTTCCACTACATGTTGAGGGGGGGAGGTGGCGTGTTGTCTAGTGGCCCAGGCCCCCCTGGGGCGTGTCCAGTTTTGGCAGTAGACCATGAACAGGAAGAGCAGCGTGTGACTCTGGGCCAAGCAGTTGAGAAGAGGCGTTGCTCCCACCCCTCTTCCCATCTGGGCAGGTGCACAAGCCTCAGTGGCCTGTGGAGGCTGATCCACGGAGCTGGGCAGGTGGTCACACAAAGTCCTGATGAGCACAGTCGATGTGAGCATGGCTTCCTTGTCAGATGGACCTGGATTCAAGCCCTAACGTTGCCACTCATCAGCTGTGCGGCTTTAGTCTTCAACCCCAAAGTCCTATTTCCTCACCTATAAAGTGCAAAGAACAATCCCCCAGCGCCTCCATGGTTGGGAGGAATACAGGGTGTCACACACACACACACACACACACACACACACACACACACACACACATACAGTGTGAGGAGAAAAGGCACTCAGCAAATGGCCCCCACGTTGCCCCAGGGCTGGGGTGTCCATGGTGATTAAGGCTGTGGGCTCTGGACCAGGCAGCTTGGACCTGAATCCTGGGTCTGCCCTTCTGTGTTGTCTCAGGGATGTGACTTACTCATCTGTTAAATGGGGACAATAGCAGTCCCTATGTTACAAACAGGTTGGTAGGACGAAATTGAATTGAGAATAGGGCCAGGCACAGGGTAAACACTGGGTGTAGTGGGCTGAGTGGTGGCCTCCCGAATGCTAATCCATGAACCCCTGACTGTGACCTTATTTGGAAAAAGGGTCATGGCTGACGTCATTAAGTTGATTTTGAGACCAGATCATTCTGGATTATTTGGATGGGCCCTAAGTCCGATGACACATGCCCTTGTAAAAGGCAGAAGAGAAAAAGGTAGACCACAGAGAAGAAAGCTGTGAGCAGACAGAGACTGGAGTGATGCAGCCAGAAGCCAAGGAACGCTGGCAGCCCTGAGATGCTGGAGGAGGCAAGCAGAGATCCTCTCCAAGGCCGCTGGAAGGAGCATGGCACCTTGATGTCACATATCTGGCTTTTAGGACTGTGAGAGCATCCATTCCTGAGGTTTGTATTTTTAAATTTTTTGTTGGTGTATAATTGCTTCACAATGTTGTGTTAGTTTCTGTTGTACAACAGTGTGAATCAGCTATCAGTTCAGTTCAGTCACTCAGTTGTTTATGACTCTTTGCAACCCCATGGACTGCAGCATGCCAGGCTTCCCTGTCCATCAACAACTCCCAAAGCCTACTCAAACTCATCTCCATCATGTTGGTGATGCCATCCAACCATCTCATCCTCTGTCATCTCCTTCTCCTCCTGCCTTCAATCTTTCCCATCATCAGGGTCTTTTCCGATGAGTCAGCTCTTCATATCAGGTGGCCAAAGTATTGGAGCTTCAGCTTCAGCATCAGTCCTTCCAATGAATATTCAGGACTGATTTCCTTTAGGATTGACTGGATCTCCTTGCTGCCCAAGGGACTCTCAAGAGTCTTCTCCAACACCACAGTTCAAAAGCATCAATTCTTTAGTGCTCAGCTTTCTTTCTAGTCCAGCTCTCACATCCATACATGACCACTGGAAAAACCATAGCCTATGAATATATATAGCCCCTCCCTCCTGAGCCTCCTACGATCACCCTTCCTGATCCCATCCCACCTTTCTAGCTCATCACAGAGCACAGAGCTGGGCTCTCTGTGTTACACAGCAGCTTCCCACTAGCTTTGGAGAAGGGCATGGCAACCCACTCCAGTATTCCTGCCTGGAGAATCCCATGGACAGAGGAGCCTGGTGGGCCACAGCCCATGGGGTAGCAAAGAGTTGGACATGACTGAGCGACCAACACCACTGCTACTGTGTCCCCCTAGCTAGCTACTAGGCACATGCTAGTGGATATATGGCAACACCACTCTCAGCTTGTTCCACCCTCTTCCCCTCTGCTGTGTCTGCAAGTCTGTCCTCCACATCTGTGTTTCTATTCCTGCCCTGCAGACAGATTCCTAACTCTCCTCAATGTCCCCAGAGCCCTGGGAGAGTCCCTCCTGGAGGAGGAACCATGGACCTCACTGCACCTGTTTGCCGACCCGCTGCGACCGCCCTTGGTGAGGCTGGTGGTATGTAGGGCTGTTCCTCAAGGAGATCTGGGTTCTGTTAGAAAGAGGATGATTGCTTAGTCATCCAAGTGACAGATGTCGATTCCAGGGACCCGGGACATGAGTCCCGTTGGAAGGAGGTGGGTGGTGGTTTCCTGGGGTCGGGGTGAGGTCACGGCTTCCCCAGGGGTGGCAGAGCCAGAGGGTAGTCGGGGAAGCAGGTGAGCACACCTGGGTCCTGACTGCCTGGGTGGGATCAGGAAGGAGGAGGGTGTGGACGTGTAGAAAGAAGAGCCCTCGGAGACAGCCTCACCTCCCATAGAGGTTTGGAGAATGTCCTGGAAGAACTTAGTGCCCTGGGGTCACCTCTCACAGAGGTTTGAAGGACCTAGCACACTGGAAGGGCGGCGCCTTGCGGCTTTAGCTTCTTGCTGCTTGAAGATGGAGACTGCTAGCCCTTACCAGGCTCCCATTCTGTCTCCAGCTGAGAGTTTCAGGGGTGACATGGACAGGCATCGCAAGCAGCAGCTGCTCTGCTGCGCATGCGCAAGGGATACAGGTTGGCTCCCCGTTGTTCTCGTAGCTGGTACCCAGAAAGGTCCTACGTGCGCCATTCAGGAGGCGGGGGTGACAGGTGGGGACCACAGCCCTCCCGGGACCCATCCTCCTCCCTGAGCCCTTCTCATCCCTCCCCGCACCCCCGGAGGCATCTGGTCTCCGGGTGAAGACGCTGAGTAGGTCTCATCACTTTACCGATTTTTTTTTCCTCTGGCAGTTCTGAATTTGTGGATGCCCGGTCACCTGCTTACAGAAATGGAAACTGGTTCATAGTGATTTAAACCCCAGACCTGAGGATTACGTTCCAGGAAAGCGTGGGGGCGAGGGTATCTTTCCATCTGGTTTACGGCCTCCTTCGCTGAGCGGCTCTGCCCTTGGCCTCGCCGAGGTTTTATAACTGGCTCTCATTTCGGTCCAGCAGAGACCCCCTCCGGAGTCGTAGGGAGAGGACGCCGGCCCCCCACTTTCCCTGGGAGCGGATCTTTTCTCTCGCCTGATACTACAGTCGTAAGCAAGACTCCAATAAATAAATCGCTCAGTTCCCACCGAAATTGCCTGTGCTGGAATTTGTGCCTTTTAGAGACACATGAATGGTGACTGGGGCTCAGCATCCTTTTATGTGAACCCAGATGATTCCAGCCCAGATAGTGGAAATGTGAGAAGCCTCAGCGAAGTCTGTTCTCTGGGTTATAAATTCCTTTTCTCTCTAATGCCTTGGCCTTATCTGGAGATTCTCTTGGCTGCACTTTCTTCTTTCATAGCTGTCTCTTTATTCACCCTGTTCCTTCTTTTCGGGGATTTTACTAGCTCAGCAGCTGCCGCTGAATTGAGCCAGGAATATTTGCTCTGGTGGCCGAGAGATGGTCTCACACTGCCTCCGAGGCCGTCTCTTCCCGGCACACTGGTGCCCTTCTGTAACTCTGTCCTTTTCAGAATCAGCTCTGCTTGAGCTTGGTTTAAAAAAAAAAAGTCAGCAAATGACAAAACAATTTCAAATGCCTGGGTCTGTTCACCTTTCTTTAGCTCCCTTAAAATCACATCCCTTTCCTAACTAACTTGCAAAGTGTGTTTTTTGGCTGTGTCTACAGGATGTTTTAAAAGGTATTATAATTTTTTTAACAAAAGAACAGTGTGACCAGATGCATTTTAAAATAGCTCGTTCACTTGAAATATCAAGCCAGAGGTTTTGTTGCTAGAGCCTTGGAAATAATGGTGGGGTTCTGATGAAATGGAAAAGTAACTGGTCATTCACACAGTTCTCAGAACTTGTGTGCTTTGGGGTCAGTTATGGCATTCTTCAGGATCTCCTTGGTCACCCATGGTAAGGAGTCCGCCTGCAATGCAGGAGAGGTGGGTTCGATCCCCAGGTCAGGAAGATCCCCTGGAGAAGGAAATGGAAACCCACTCCAGTATTCTTGCTTGGAGAATCGCATGGACAGGGGAACCTGGAGGCTATAGTCCATGGGGTAGCCAAAGAGTCTGACACGACTTAGCAACTAAACAACAATAATGGCATTCTTCATAGAATCTAAATCTATCTTGGGAGTTGTAGTTGAACTTGAAAACACCTGAGGCTAAGGCTTCGGGTGTGCAGAGGTGTAAACAGAAGTCAGGTTTGGGGAAGATAGGGTCAAAAGGAGGTTAGAGAAAGTGGGGCAGAAGCAAAAAATATGTTGTAATGGCAGAGAGAGGCCCAACTTTGTCAGCTGTGATGATGCAAAGATAAAATAAAAATTAAGGCTGAAACAAAACGACTCTGAAAATTTTAGAATTAATTGAAAAGATAATGTAGCAATATTCATACAGATAAATTAGAACTCAAAATGAAAAGTGTTAAGAAGGAAAGAGGCAGACAATTCATATTAGTAAAAGTGAAGTTGCACCAAAGAAATGTAACAGTTTTGACACTGTAAACACCCACTACCACAACTTTTTGTTTTTAGTGCCTCCCATGTCAACATCCTCAATTCATTTAGTCCTTTTTAGTTCCTATTGAAAAAGTAAAAGTTGTAGTATTTTTATTAAAAAAAAAAGATGCATTTGTCTATTTTTCTTTATAGCTGTACTGGGGCTTCAGCGCTGCCTGCGGACTCTCTGCAGTTGCTGTGTGCAGAGGGTGCTCAGCGCAGTGGCTTCTCTTGCTGTGGAGCACAGGCCCCAGTAGTTTTGGACATCAGCCTAGCTGTCCTGCTGCTTGTACGATCAAATCCAGGGGCTCCTTGCATTGGCAGGTGAGTTCTTTATCACTGAGACATAAGGAAAGCCCCTGAAGTACTTACTTTTAAAAGACACTGAGGGGTTTTCTGGTGATAGGCTTACATAACTTCCTATCGTATACAAAAAATTTTTATTATTTTTGTATACATACCTTGCAAGCACGTGTGCTAAGACGCTTCAGTTGTGTTCAACTCTTTGTGACCTTATGGATGGTAGCCCCACCAGGCTCCTCTGTCCATGGAATTCTCCAAGCAAGAATACTGGAGTGGGTTACCATGCCCTCCTCCAGGAGATCTTCCCAAGCCAGGGATCGAACCTGTGTCTCTTACGTCTCTGGCACTGGCAGAGACCATGTTCTTTACCACTGGTGCCACCTGAGAAGCCCTGTATACATGCCTTATTCTTGTATAATTAATAGTCCATGGATCAATTTGACTCATCTCCTCTTAAATCCCAGTGTCTACTTATGGCTTAAAGTAACCTGACAATAGGGCCATTATCTTGCCACATCTTTGAAATATTTACAGCTAAGTTTCTTTGAAAAATAAATTGACTAACCTAGAATTGAAGAGATGGTAATACACTGCTCTTGTAATGGGGAGAAGTGTGGCCTTAAGATACGCTTACATACGGATCCCTCGAGCCTCTGAATACCACCTTACTCGTGAAGAGTCTTTGTAAGTGTAATAAAGTGAAGAGTCTTGCGATGAGAGCCTTCTGAATTACCCAGGTGGACTCTAAGTGCCACCACAACGCCATCACAAGTGTCTTTGTAAGAGAGAAGCAGAGGGGAACTGGGGACACAGAGGCGAGGCGACATGAAGATGGAGGGAGAAACTGAAGCGAGGTGGCCTCCAGCCAGTGTGGGCAGCCCCAGAGGCTGGAAGCCGGAGATGGTGGATCGTCACCAAGGGTCTCAGGAGGAAGCGAGGCCCTGATGACACCCTGAGTTCAGCCTTCTGGTCTCCAGAACTGTAACATAATAGATTTCCATTGTCCTCATGCAGATTTATGGCAGAAACCAACACAGGATTGTAAAGCAAGTATCCTCCAACTGAAAATAAATGCATTTTAAAAAACAAAAAAGAATTTCTGTTGTTTAAAGCTACTAGTGAAAGTGTTAGTCTCCCAGTCATATCTGACTCTTTGTGACCCCATGGACTATAGCCCACCAGGCTCCTCTGTCCATGGGATTCCCCAGGCAAGAATACTGGAGGGGGTTGCNATTTTAAAAAACAAAAAAGAATTTCTGTTGTTTAAAGCTACTAGTGAAAGTGTTAGTCTCCCAGTCATATCTGACTCTTTGTGACCCCATGGACTATAGCCCACCAGGCTCCTCTGTCCATGGGATTCCCCAGGCAAGAATACTGGAGGGGGTTGCCATTTCCTTC
The DNA here is from genome assembly GCA_006410615.1 of Neotragus moschatus. NCBI lineage: Eukaryota > Metazoa > Chordata > Mammalia > Artiodactyla > Bovidae > Neotragus > Neotragus moschatus. The sequence continues at coordinate 111,367 of SJYA01002541.1, forward strand.
TCCAGGGAATCTTCTCTACCCAGGGATCAAACCTGGGTCTGATTGCAGGTGGATTCTTTACCTTCTAAACCACCAGGGAAGCCCTTAGAGCCATTAAGTTTGTGGTAATTTGTTATGGCAGCCACAGGAAACAAAATTGTCAAAAATGAACAGATTAAGAAAAAGAATAATTAGCATATCAAGGATTTGAAGAGTGGAATTAACTCTATGTCCAACTGAGTGTGCTCCTTTTTAATACATACATAGAAAAATTTATTAAGATTGACCATGTCCTACGCCACAAAGGAAATGTGCAAATTCCCAAGTTGAAGTCATCGCATCTTCATTCTTTTGGGGGCAGTGCAATAAAAACAGCAACCACCCACAAAAAGATGGACAGAACATGCCCTGAATGCACTGGGAGATTAAAAAATCGCTTCTAAATAATTCATGTTTTAATGAGAAAGTTAAAATGGAAGTTATAGTACTTAAGAGCAAATGACTACCCGAGCTGTGCATATAAACTTGTGAGATAAAACCACAGTGCTACGCAAAGGAGAATTTCGAGCTAGGGATGCAATTATTAGAAAACAATACAGATTGAAAAGAAATTAGCTGAGTTTTCTTAGCTGTTAAAAAAAAAAAGAACAGCAAAACAAATCTAAAGAGAGTAGAAGGAAGGAAATAATGTAGATTAGAGCAGAAAACCAGAAAGTCCAGTAGCATTAATCAACAAACAGAAGCAAGTTATTTAAAGTGATTAAGGAAACCAGTGAGTTTTGGGCAGGTATGATAAATGAAAAATAAAAAATATAAATAAATATCATGAGGAAACAAGAAAAGATCTATAGTTGTAAATATTTTTGACTCAAAATATTTCAAAGAATTAAATATCTTTATACTAATACTTTAAGTAGCTGATATTGAAAAGTTCCTAAGATACAAATAATCAAGATTGACCCAAGAGCAAGTAGTGAAACAATCGTAAATAGAAATGATACCGCTGCTGCTCAGTCGCTTCAGTCGTGTCCGACTCTGTGCAACCCCATAGATGGCAGCCCGCCAGGCTCCCCCATCCCTGGGATTCTCCAGGCAAGAACACTGGAGTGGGTTGCCATTGCCTTCTCCAATGTATGAAAGTGAAAAGGGAAAGTGAAGTCGCTCAGTTGTGTCTGACTCTTGGCGACCCCATGGACTGCAGCCCACCAGGCTCCTCTGTCCATGGGATTCTCCAGGCAAGAGTGCTGGAGTGGGGTGCCGTTGCCTTCTCCGAATGGAAATGATAGACAAAGATCAACAAGCAAGAGGAGCTGCAGACGACGGAGTGACTGGCAAGACCAAGTCCACACCGTTTCATAGACGTGCTGTGTGCTGCGCTTAGTTGCTCAGTCGTGTCCGACTCTGTGACCCCAGGGACTGTAGTCTGCCAGGCACCTCTGTCCATGGGGATTCTCCAGGCAAGAGTACTGGAGTGGACTGCCACACCCTCCTTCAACGGCTCTTCCAACCCAGGGATTGAACCCAGGTCTCCCTCATTGCAGGTGGATTCTTTACTGTCTGAGCTACCAGGGAAACCCCAATAAATGAGTTATACCAAATAATCAAGGAGAAGATGACTTAGATTTGGGGAAACTATCCTAGAGTATAGAAAAAGATGGAAAAAAGACTTCCATAGCCATCTGGTGACTAAGACTCTGTGATCCGAGGGAAGACCTGGTATAGTCAAATAAATACATAAATGGAAATATTAAGAAAAGAAAAAGAATGCTTACCAACCCATTTTATGAAGTTAGTAGAAAACAGGTTATCAAAACTATACAAAGAAAGAATAAAAAACCCCAAAGGCTCATTACACTTATGAATGTGTGTGCAGAAACCATAAAAATATTAGCAAATTGAATTTTACAGCTTATTAATAGGACAATACACCTTGAGCCAGTTAGGGTTGCTTCAACAAAGAATATTAATCAGTGTGGTTAACTGCCTGAAATTAAAAGAAAAAACCCCAAGCCTCCATGATTTTCATAATAGATGCTAACCTCCCTCCCCCACCCAATAGAAATATTCGTTCACCACGTAAACCTTGAGAAAACTGAATAGAAGGAAGCTCCTTGAACTAATAAATATATCAGAAATCATAGGGGTCCTCTTAATGATGTAACAAAATTTATAAGTAGCCACTGCTCCTATATGTCTTATCTACAGTTCAAGAAAAGAAAGAAAAAATTTAAATGAAGAAACAAAACTGTTACTACGTTCAGATGTTATAATTGCTCAAGTTGAAAAACCAGAGGAATCACCTGGTGAATGATGAAGACCAATCAGTTTAGCAGAAAGGCTGAATGTAAGCTGAACATATGAAGAGCTTTAATTTTTCTTTAGCTCGCAATACATAGTTAGAGATTACAATAGAAGAACAATGATCTGCTTCATAATTAGCAACGAAGTTGTTATGTACCTGAGAATAGACCTGCGGCCACCATGCCAGGAGCATAGCCAGTCTCCTCCCTTCTTTACTAAACAACCTCAAATTATGTTTGTGTTGGAAATATTCTAAAAAAAAACTTGATCTTCCAGCATGCTTTGTAACTAGGGTTGCCCATGTGATAGCAGTCACATGCTCCAAGAAACATAGGCAGAATTCCATGGGAGGGCATTCCTTACCAGATGAGAATGTCACCTTTCTTCCTGCCTGGAAGACAGACAAGATGCTAGGAGGCACAGCAGCCTTCTTGTGATCACAGCATGAAAGCTTCCTGCTGGGGATGGTGGAAAAAACAGCAGAAGATGCTCTGTTCCTTTGATTTCCTGGTGCAAAGCACTGGGCCTGGACTGCCTTGGGCTTGTTGGAGAGAGGTGGAAAGGAGGAAGGGGAGGACAGAAGAGGGATGAGAGGGAGGGAAAACCTCACTTGTTATAGTCACTGGTGTTTAGATTTTCTCTACCTCACAAGTGAACACATCTCTAACTGATGCAAACCCTAAAAAATGTTAAAAGCGAAATGAACAAATCCATAAAATTTCATGGTAGAACATGAAAGGTAGTCTAAAAACGGAGAGCTGTACTCTGATCGCAAATGGAGAGATTCTCCATGGTGATGAGGTGGTGGTTGTTGTTACTGAGCTGCTAAGTTGTGTCTGATTCTTTGCAACCCCATGGACTGTAACCTGCCAGGCTCCTCTGTCCCTGGGAACACTGGAGTGGGTTGCCATTTCCTTCTCCAAGGGATCTTCCTGATCCAGGGATTGAACCCGTGTCTCTTTTGTCTCCTGCATTCGCAGGTGGACTCTTTACCACGAGCGCCACCTGGGAAACATGAGTGATTGCTTTCTTACCAGTTACATCTTCATCTGCACTCTAGTTGGCCGTCTCCTCGGACAAGTTATGTTGAGATGCCCCTCATAGGCTTGCTCTCCTCTCTAAGAGCATCCTATCTCGAGAGGACCCCTCCCTTAGGTCCTCAGCCAGATCACCAAATCAAAGCCCAAATCCTATAGGTGGTTCTTTCTAACACCCTCTTCCTGACCATCCCACGTCTCCCAGTTCTCCACAGTGCATGGTCTCTCTCCTCACAATGAGTAATAAGTGTGACTTGTTTACCAGAAATTCAAAGTATGTTTCTGGTGGCTTTGCCTGGAGGGCATTGACAATACATGTACGTGAAATATATGAAAAAGAAATGAAAAGTGAGCCAAAATATGTAATATTAAGAATAGCATATTCCTGTTTATTAATGGTGTGAAACTCTCTAGACCATTTCTTTCTGTCCTCACTAGAGTACATTAAGGACTTTATTGATGTTCAGTTGCTAAGCTGCATCCATGGACTGCGGCATGGCAGGCTTCCCTGTCCTTCACTGTCTCTTGGAGTTTGCTCAGACTCACGTCCACAGCCTTGTGTAACTCAGTGAAGCAATGAGCCATGCTGTGTGGGGCCACCCAAGACGGATGGGTCATGGTGGAGAGTTCTGACAAAACGTGGTCCACTGGAGAAGGCAATGGCAAACTACTTCATTATCCTTGCCTCAGGAATGCCATGAACAGTATGAAAAGGCAAAAAGAACTTCTCAACACAGTAATATAATCAAATATTCATTATGAAAGAAATCTTGTTTACTTTGTTGTGCTACAGTGATCTGAAGGCTAGATTCCAAGTTCAGTTTATTTTGACAAGGGTTTTAATGTTGTCTTAGCTGAGAGTGCGGAGAAGGCGATGGTACCCCACTCCAGTACTCTTGCCTGGAAAATCCCATGGATGGAGGAGCCTGGTGGGCTGCAGTCCATGGGGTCGGGAAGGGTCTCAGAGAGTCAAACACGACTGAGTGACTTCACTTTCACTTTTCACTTTCATGCATTGGAGAAGAAAATGGCAACCCACTCAAGTATTCTTGCCTGGAGAATCCCAGGGATGGGGGAGCCTGGTGGACTGCTGTCTATGGGGTTGCACAGAGTCGGACATGACTGAAGTGACTTAGTAGCAGCAGTAGCTGAGAGTGAGATTTTCCAAATATAGGTAGATCCAAATGATTTTGCTTATTAAACCATGAGATTCGTTTTTTTTTGACAGTGAAAGTTTTCCTTTATTGAACTTTGTCTATATGATTGTTAGTAAATTTTTAAGAAAAATGAAAAATAAAAATCACAATGAATAAGAAAAAATTATGGACTCATAGGTTTAAAATTCCATTAAGATACTTCTAGGAAAAAGAGAAAACTTACATGTACATAATAGTTTTTTCCCCCTCAGTGGCAAATAGTATAATTAAAATTTCTGCTCTCAAGACATAACTTCTGCAAATTTGTCAATGACTTTTAAAAAATTCGATCTTGTCTTATTTATATGCAATTTGCCCTAGAGCCAGCTTTGTTAATCTATTTTCATTTACAGTTGAAGGACACCACTATGTCATTTACATCATCTTTCCTTCACATGAAGAAGGAAAAGTCATGTTGAAGGTATTAATAGATGTTTGGAAAAGATTTATAAAAATTCCATTTTACAATAAATTCCAGAAATTGAATTCCTGTCCATGGTCAAACATTTTAAAAAATCACATCTACCAGTTATGCAATTGAAAACATATGGAATCAAAATCCATTCAAAATATTCTTTTGTAAGTCTTTTAAACAGATTAGAAAATTCTGTTTTAAGTGTACAGATAGAGTTTAATGGATGATGTATTATCTCATTTGGGGCAGTCATGTAATAATGAAAACATTTCCATTGATCTGTATTCAGAAGCTCTCTGTATAACATGGCTCTTTCTTTCATACGTATTTTAAAAATGTTACTTTTACTTTGAAGGGACAGGTGGAATGTGTCTAGTTTTTCAAAAGTATGATAGTGGGATACATACTAGTGGTTTTTAAAGTGTTTTTAAATTGGGAAAACTTACTTTTTTGGTGCGAGTACCATGTAACGAACCTCTTTATAATTGACAACTCTCGCGAGCACTTTGCCTTGGCTAATCAGTCTCTGTGAGGTCTCAAGAGGTCCTTGTGGACCTTATTTCATTGCTCATTCTGCTCTTGGAAGGAGTGTAATGTCCACGTCTCTAACTGGGCAGATATAACTGTATTGAGCCACCAGACCCCAAACAGGAGCCCTCATGTAGGGTCACCGGCCTGATCTCCCCAGCGTGTCCACCCACCTCTCCTCACTCCAGCTGGCTTTGGGGTTGGCCATCACTGACTCAGTGAGCTCCCCAGGATTCACCCGTATTTCACACTGGTCACGTGGCCTTGAACAAGTCACCCACTCTCTGGCCCGAGTTCAATGACGTAAAGACCATCAGTCAGAGTGCTTCCTGGGGCCTCTGGGTATGAGATGGAGCCAGTATGGAGACAACTCAGCAAGAGAGTGCAGCTTGAATGCTGGGCCTTTATGATTCTTTTAGAGACAAGAGAACAAGGTCATTGTCCTAGCAGAGGGTACAGAGGACAGGGGAGCCCAGAGGCGTGAAGTCAGCACTCGGCTGGGGGGTGGGAGCCTTTTTTCTTCTTGGGGGAATGTAGCATTTTATGGGGTCCCAACAGGTGGGTTTGGTTTAGTTGACAGGGATTGAGGAGAGGAGCCTTCCTCTGAGTTGAGGCAAAGCAGAGAAAGGAATCAAGGTGGAGAAGACAGGCTGCCCTTGACAGTAAAATGGGGCAGGCTGTCTAGACCAGGGGATGTGGCCATGGTCTCAGAGATCTCCCTGGGAGTCACAGTCCCTGTGAACCCCCTGGTCCTTCCCCTTCTCCCACAGCACCCTCTTACACTTGGTATATTGGGTTAAACTCTTCTGTGTCCATGCACAGGGGGACAACTGGCCCAGTCCCTTCCTCCCTCCTCGTATACCTGCCCTTTAGCTGTGCCCTTGCGCTTGTCTGATTTGTCTATAAGGGCTTAGTGAACTTGCTTACTTAGAAAGGGATGCTGAATGATGATCTTTAAATTATTAATGATTTCAGCATTTTGTAATTAAAATGCTCATTTTCTCCGTGAATTTCAAGCACACATATATCACAAATACAGACAGAATCTATTTTAATGAATAACATTAAAACACTCAATTTCAAGTAATGAGGTTATTTCCATGTCTTCGCTGTTAGTTCATATTTGACTCATTCATTTATTTATCCTTTCACTCACTGAATACTTTTGCCCCCTGCTTGGAGTAAAGTATTAATACAGATTTGTAGATGTAACTTTCATCCATTATATTGAAACAATATCTCTACACCTATTTGCCATGAAATGATGGGACCAGATGTCATGATCTTCGTTTTCTGAATGTTGAACTTTAAGCCAACTTTTTCACTCTCTTCTTTCACTTTCATCAAGAGGCTTTTTAGTTCCTCTTTGCTTTCTGCCATAAGGGCGGTGTCATCTGTGTATCTGAGGTTATTGATATTTCTCCTGGCAATCTTGATTCCAGCTTGTGCTTCCTCCAGCCCAGTGTTTCTCATGATGTACTCGGAAAACTAAGATCATGGCGTCTGGTCCCATCACTTCATAGCAAATAGATGGGGAAACAGTGGAAATAGTATCAGACTTTATTTTGGGGGGCTCCAAAATCACTGCAGATGGTGATTGCTGCTGCTGCTGCTGCTGCTAAATCGCCTCAGTCATGTCTGACTCTGTGCGACCCCAGAGATGACAGCCCACTAGGTTCCCCCATCCCTGGGATTCTCCAAGAAAGAATATTAGAGTGGGTTGCCATTTCCTTCTCCAATGCATGAAAGTGAAAAGTAAAAGTGTGTCCGTCTCCTGGCAACCCCATGGACTGCAGCCTAGCAGGTGATTGCAGCTATGAAATTAAAAGACACTTCTTGGAAGGAAGGTTATGACCAACCTAGACAGCATATTAAAAAGCCGAGACATTACTTTGCCAACAAAGGTCCATCTAGTCAAGGCTATGGTTTTTCCAGTGGTCATGTATGGATGTGAGAGTTGGACTGTGAAGAAAGCTGAGCGCTGAAGAATTGATGCTTTTGAACTGTGGTGTTGGAGAAGACTCTTGAGAGTCCCTTGGACTGCAAGGAGATCCAACCAGTCCATTCTGAAGGAGATCAGTCCTGAAGGTTCATTGGAAGGACTGATGTTGAAGCTGAAACTCCAATACTCTGGCCCCCTCCTGCAAGAGTTAACTCATTGGAAAAGACCCTGATGTTGGGAAGGATTGGGGGCAGGAAGAGAAGGGGACGACAGAGGATGAGATGGTTGGATGGCATCACCAACTTGATGGACATGAGTTTGAGTGGACTCCTGGAGTTGGTGATGGACAGGGAGGCCTGGTGTGCTGCAGTCCATGGGGTTGCAAAGAGTCGGACATGACTGAGTGACTGAACTGAACTGAATGAGACATATGAGTGAAGATATCGCAAGAAGATTTCAGTCCCCAGTTATTAAATCACACCCAGACTCTGAGGTGTCTCAGAAGAGGTCGCATAAATCCTGGAGCAGAAAAAAGTTGTTCCTATTTTGCCCTGTCTGATTCCTGATCCCTAGAATCTTCAGCATAATGCATTAAATATATTTTTAAAGATTTCAGGAGAAATTCTAAGTTTGCAGCTAAATTGAGAGGAGGGTAAAGAGATTTCCCATATTTTCACTGCCTTAAAGATATGCTATGATCTACCTACTCATTCCTTCCTATTCCCCTGCAACACCCAACTTCTGACAACCACTTTTTGCCTGACTTTTCCAGAATGTTATAGAGTTGGAATCATTCAGTATTTAGCCTTTTCATATTGGCTTCTTTCACTTGTTAACATGCATTTAACATTTCTCTATGTATTTCATGGTTTCACAGCTCATTTCTTGTTAGTGCTGAATAATATTCCATTGTCCATTATTCGTGGAATGAGTAATATTCCATTTCATGTATACATATCCAGGTATATGTCCTGGATATACCATGATTTATTTATCCATTCAGCTTCTGCAGGACATCTTGGTTGCCTCCTAATTTTGGCAGTTATTAATAAGGCTTCCATAAACATCTGTGTGCCAGTTTTTGTGTGGGCTTTAGTTTTCCACTTATCTGGGTAAATACCAAAGAACATGGTTGCTGAATTGTATAGTAATATTATATTTAATTTTGTAAGAACCCATCAAACTGTCTTCCAAAGTGGCTGTACCAGTTTGTGTTTCCACCAGCAAGTGGAATGAGGTTCCTTTTGCTCTCTCTCTCTCCCACTCCATGTTCTTTGCTATATAAAAATGGGTTTCAAACACAGGATTAGGAAACCAAACAGGGCAGGGGGCCATATAATGAAAAGGGACAGTGCTTTGCTTGGCCCCCCTCACCCTAGCTGAATGCTTCAAAAATAATTGCTTTGAAGGGTTTCTATGTTTCAATCTCCTGGTGGTTCCTCCATGTCTCTCAACAAAGCACTGACCTGGCTCTCTCCTGATTTATCAGTTCTGAACACCATCTACTGGCTTCCTACTGAGAGAGATGGGGTGGGACCTGGGGGGAATTCAGCTCTCCCTTCTTCTCCATCCCAACAGCTACATCATGTATTTCATCCTGCCCCTAACTGTGTCACTCTAAGTAATGCATTTAAACATCTAATTTCTGTTACTTCAGCTTCAGAAACCAACATACTGTCTCTCACTCCCTTTCTTTCTCTCTCTCTCTCCTCCCACACAGATGTTTCATTATCTGGATTTAAAAGGAATATAAAATTCATTTATGTACAATTCCTCTACAAGGACCCCTGCCAAGCATCATTCTTTCTATTGAGATTTGCAGTAGAGGCACCCTGGCCACCAGATGTCATAGGCAGGCAAACGCTGCTTTCCTGGGGGTTTCCTCCCAGCTTGGTATTTTGGGCCCTTGTTTCATTCCTCTTTCAGGGGTTCCTCTCCAGATGCTCCCCAGCTTTGGGTGTGTTGTATGCTTATGCCTGCCAGATGCTGATGGCTCCCTACTGGGAAGTGAGCTCAGCCTCCCCAGCCTGTTGCTTTCCTGGAGGTTTTGACCTGATAAAGTCTGTTTATCAGGGCACTAATCTTATTCATGAGTGCTCCACCCTCATGACCTAATCACTTTTCTAATACCATCACCTTGGGAATCAGGATTTCAGCAAATGAATTTTAGGAGGACACAAACTTTCATTCCATAATAATGTCAATGTCATAAAATACAAAGAATGGCTGTGGGGCTAATACAGATTGAAAGATATTAAAGAATCATGGTAACTAAGTACAATACCTGAGCTGGGCTGGATTTTGTAATGGAGGAAAAAATTCTCAGATGTTATTTTTGGGTTAGTTGATACAACTGAAATAAGAAAAGCAGATTGGATACAAATACTGTTTCCATCTGGAGACTGATAACTGTGGTGATTATGTAAGACAGTAAAGATCCTTACATTTAGGAAATATACACAGAAGAAATTAGGATTAAAGGCCTATGATGTAAGCAGTCTTTGTTCAAAGGGTTGAGAGAGGCAGAGAGAGAGAGAGAGAGTTAAAGGTGATAAAACAAATGAAGCAAAATGTTATCAGTCAGAGATTCGGGGTAAATGGTGCATGAGCATTCTATATACTATTTTCATTCCTGCCACTTTTCTCTGTGTTTGAATTATTGCAAATAAAAGGCAAGAAAAAGTGAGTAAGGGACAGAAAAAAAAAAAAAAGGCTGCAGGAAACACGCATACACATGTCTTCGAGCCCTTAAGTCAGTATTTTTTGGGGAAAATTCTCGGGATTCTTGGACATGGAATTGCTTGATCGAAAAATAGTCACACTTAACACAATTTGGTTGATCTTGCCAAATTGCCAGGCAGTTTTTGCTTCACTGTATGTCTTAAGATAAAATGTAGTTGAAATTAGCATCACTGATGGAGGCTGAGGACATCACCACCAAAGGGTGTGTTGGAGGCTTCTTGGGCATGGATCCCATTTTCAAAGGCCCTTTAAGCACCTCATGTGCCTTACAGTGGAGCAGGAATCATGGGAACAGTCATTCCAGGTGTATTAATCTATCTGGACTGATGTAAAAGAGTATTACAGAGTTGGCGGCTTAAACAACAGAAAAGTATCAGTCCACAGTTTTGGAGGCCAGTCTCTGACATCAAGGTGTCTGCAGGGTTAGTCCCTTCTGAGGGCTGTGAGGGAAGGATGTACTCCAGGCTTCTCTGCTGGGTTTGTAGATGGCTGTCTTCTTCCCGTCTGTTCACATCATCTCCCCTCTGTGTGTTTCTGTGTCCAAATTTCCTGTTTTTATAGGGAAGCCAGTCATATTGGATTAGTGCCACCCTGGTGGCTCAGATGGTAAAGAATCTGCTCTGCCTGCAATGAAGAAGATATGGATTTGATCCCTGGATCAGGAAGGTCCCCTGGAGGAGGGCATGGCAACCCATTCCAGTATTCTTGCCTGGAGAGTCCCGTGGACAGAGAAGCCTGGTGGGCTACAGTCCATGGAATCTCCAAGAGTTGGACTCAACTGAGCGAATGACTCACTTTTCAATGACATCACTTTAACTTGATTACCTCTGTAAAGACCCTGTCTCTGAATAAGGTCACATCCTGAGATACTGGTTGCTGGGACCAAACATATGACTTGGAAGGGGTGGGCCCCACTCCACCCATAACACCAGGGGTCTGTGTGCTCTTGAGCAGTTCTTAAGTTCTTCCAAGCTTACCTCCCATCTGCCTTGAGCCCTGTGTCTGGACTCCGTCTATTTGGTTGCATAGCTTAGCTTCTTTTTCATCTAGCCTTGCTCACATTGGCAGCTGGGCTTGAGGCTTGTTCTCCTGGCTCTCACCAGGCATTCACTTCTGGTAGGTACCCCCAGAACCACTGATGGAGAGGCCCCACAAGCTGAAAGAGCTGAGGGTTGCACAGCTCAGTTTTGGCCAGAGACAGGAGAGAGAGGTGAAGTCTGCATCTCAGTGACAACCCACTTTTCTCAGCAGCCTGTCCGGTGCTGGAAACCCATCACTTGTTACTGTTTGTGAATACAGAGTATGCTGGATTGTGGTTGATTGTGCTATGATTTTCTGGTTGTGAATACAATCCCACCAGCACATCCTATTCCTTCATTGTAGGAAGGAATGTACATTGTTCATTGTACCCCATCTGCTAAACCCCTTCTGGGCACAGGGCACTGTGGCAGGAAGTCTGTTAAAGGCTGTAGGAGACAAGGAGGGAATCACACTCAGGACAACATCATCAGAAGATGGTGGACTCGGGAAAAGATGCTTGAGAACGTGCCATGTCATGTCATCAGTGGTGAGCGTCTGCTCCAGAATAATCCTTGGATTGAAAGATGCCTTGGCCCATCCTCTTAAGAACAATTAGTGTAAAAAAGAACTGGAGCCTCTGAAATAGCATGGGCCAACCAGTCAAGTCTCTCGCTGTGAATCATGTTGTAAAGTCCGTGATTTGCACACAAGGCTGTGTTGCCTCTTTGCTCTTAGTAAACTTTCCATGAAAACAAGCTGCACTGAATCAGAGGGAGGCAGCACAGATTTTGAATGGCTTCATTTCCCTCGAGGCTTCTCATTTTACACCAGAATTCTGATGATAACTCTTAGACACAACTACATGTCCCCATGGGCCAAGGAGCAAGTCAATGGTGGGCTTTAGGGGGCATGTCTGTACATACGCCACACTCTGCAGCTCCCCAGGATGCTCCAAGTGTCCTCATCCTAGAGCTGTCCTGTGGGTATTGCTGCATCAAAATATTTTCTTTCAAATTGAAAAATCCGAATAGCTCAGAATCACCCAGATGTAATGAACCAGGTGAAAATCTGATTTAATACCTGTCTGCAAACTGAGCACTGTGGGGAGGGAGGCAGGGGCTGGAAATTCCTTCAGGATGGAAAAAGAAGCCAGTGACCCAAGGCAGTCACTCATCTGGACAGCAATGGACAGAGGGATGATACAGCCAAGGCCAGGGTGTCACTCAGGATTTCAGGGGATCCTCCTGGGGGGCTCTTAGCCCTGGAAATGAACTGGAGCCACCTTGATGTCAGTCCTAGTCCCAAACATTTTTCCTTCCTCCTATCTTTGCCTCTGTATGGGGTTGAATAGTGTCCCCTCTGCCACCCCAGTTCATGTCCACCTGAAGCCTCAGAAGGTAACCTCATTTGAAAATAGAGTTTTTTACCATTGTAATTAGTTATGATGAGGTTATACTGGAGCAGGGCCAGAATATGAGTATCTAATGGCTGATCCTCATAAGAAGAGAAAGTGGGTGCTCAGATATGCAGGGAAAAGGTCATGTGATGATGGGGGCAGACACCGGAGTGATGCGTTTAAAAGCCAAGGGATGCTAAGTGCTGCTGACAACATCATCAGATGCCAGGAAGGGGCAAAGAAGGATCTCTCCAGAATTTCTAGTGGGCACATGACCCTGCTGGTGCCTTCATTTTGGACTTCTGGCCTCCAGGACTGCAAGCAAAAAAAAATTTCTGTTGTTTCCAGCCACTCAGGTGGTAATCATTCTTTTTGGTATCCCTGGGAAAACACTGGGGCTTCCCCGATGCCTTGGCAAATAAATAATCCGCTACCATACAGAGACACAGGAGATGCAGATTTGATCTCTGGTTTGGGGAGAGGAAATGGCAACCCGCTTCAGTATTCTTGCCTTAAAAATCCCACAGACAGAGGAGCCTGTGGATAGCAAAAGAGTCGGACACAACTGAAGGACTAAGCACACACACACAGGAAAATAATGTGTGTGTGTTAGTCGTTCAGTCGAGACCGACTCTTTTGTGACCTGTGGACTGTAGCCCACCAGGCTCCTCTGTCCATGGGGTAGCTATTTGGATATAGTTTAGAAGATCAGAAACTTCCTTTTCTTCTTGGGCGGCCAGGGGAGGTCTTGCTTGCACTCACAGGTGGGTTGTAGAGCTGATCACAGGTGGGTTGGGGATCAAGGCCGCTGAACTGTCAGATCTGTTTCAGAGGTGGAAGATCGTTTTGTCTTTCTCTTGTTTGAGGGGTCGCTGGAGCTGAGACTCCGATGGCTTTTCAGTCATGTGAGAGAAGCAGCTACTCAAGTGTTTAATGAGGTTCTTGGTTTGATAGCAATGCCATGGGGTTTCTCCTGGTTTCAGGAGGAGGCTAGATGGGCAGACATGTGTGAAGGGTGCCAAACAGCGGTGGGCAGTGCAGAGATGAGTGAGTACTCTCTAAGTCAGGGGAGGGGGACGGACCAACCTGGAAGAAATCAGGATGGGCTAGAGGGCACAGGGCCTGGGGAGTCCCTGTGGGTGCCTGACTTGCCAGAAGAGGTGTTGAAGAATTATCTTAGTATCAGTTTGCCGACTCATTGGAAAAGACCCTAATTCTAGGAAAGATTGAGGACAGGAGGAGAAGGGGGCGACAGAGGATGAGATGGTTGGATGACATCACAGACTCAATGGACATCAGTGTGAGCAAATTCCGGGAGATAGTGAAGGACAGGGAAGCCTGGAGTGCTGCAGTCCGTGGAGTTGCAAAGAGTCAGACATGACCGAGTGACTGAACAATAGCTGTTTGCAGGATGGGTCAGCTGAGGGGAAAGCTGGCAAATAAGAAGGAAGAGATATCCCCATGGGCAGCTGGTGTCCCCAAGTTCTGTGCTGTGAAAAGCTCTCCAAGCTCCCCAAAAATATCACCAACCAGAACGGTCCTGGCTGCTGAAAGGCAAATGGGGCCCAGAACCTTGCTGCTCAGGGTTCTGAGTTCCAGTTCTCAGTCCATGGTTTCAGCAAGTCTCACTGACCTTTCTGTGCCTTTCTTTCCTTTCTTAAAATAATAAATCACCCACTGTCACATCCAGTTTCAAGCGGCACATAAATGATCATAAAGCAGGCTGGAAATGTAAATTATCAAGAAATGATAAATGGTGGGTCCTAGGATCCTGCCAGCCTGGCAGTATCTTCTTTCTGCAAAGCTTTCCACTGGCCTTTCCCTGAAATATTTAGACTACAAATAAGTTTCACTTTTTTTTTTGGTTGAACACAAGCTTGAGCTCCTTTATACTGAAGTAAGGATCTTGGTTTGTTTTGCCTAGTCATTTGTCTTTCATTTTTTTCCTTTGGTGAGAGGAAGGTGACTGTTAATTAATTAATTATTTAAATTGGGGTATGGTTGCTTTACGGCGTTGTGTTAGTTTCTGCTTTACAATGAAATGAATCAGCTGCACGTGTACACGTGTGTCTTCTCTCCATTTCCTTTCTAGCTCCCTCTTTAAGGACAAATTTCCTACATCCTTGAGCCCCTTGGAAGTGACAAGGGGTGTAGCTGGGTTGTATGCATATAAGTTGTCATATTTTGCAGAATCAGACTCTGCAAAGCTTCTACAGGCAAGAGAAGCTACAGAGATGTGGAAGGACAAATGTGAACCCCTGTGAGGCGGGGTCCTGAGTGGGGATTGTGCCGTGGGTATCACCATAGGACTACCATCATGCTCATGTCTGGGTGCCTGATTTAATTTTGTTGTTGTCATTGATGATGGTGCTTTTATTTTTTCCTTTTTAAAAAAATTTATGTGAAATTCACTTAACAAAGTTTTTTGGGCGGCCAATTTTTGCAAATGTTCAAATCAAACCAGATGAAGAATACTGTATTCTAATGTGATATCATTTTATCAAAAATATATGCAAAATCAATACCTGATTTAAATTTTTTACATAAATTTAAATATTTAAACAACAGTTTTATTTAAAGAAATACTATAGATTATGAAATGCAAACTGAAACTCCACACTAGGAAAATTTTTTTTTTAAAGAAAAAAAATTCAACATTATTGCAACTATTTACTGTGAAGTGTTGTTTCTTATTTAAGTGAATTTACTACAAATGAATTTTACTGGAGTATAAAATACACCCCTTTTAAATATATCTATTGATGACAAATACATACAATATGGATGGTTTTTCCAGGTAGCACTAGTGGTAAGCACCTGCCTACCAAAGCAGGAGACGTAAGAGATGTGGGTTCAGTCCTTGGGTTGAGAAGATCCCCTGGAGGAGGGCATGGAGACCCACTCCAGTATTCTTGCCTGGAGAATCCCATGGACAGAGGAACCTGGTGGGCTACAGTCCATGGGGTCATAAAGTGTCGGACACGACTGAGTGACTAAACAGCAGTTGTCACTACCATAATCAAGAGAAGGAGCGTTCCATCTGTAAGAATGTGTTTTTTTTTAGTATAAGAGACTTTCCAAACTGCCTCGGGGTTATCTTGGACTCATGGAAACATGGCCTGTTTATCCCTGATTCATGAAAATGTGACCTATAAAACTTCCTTGGGACTTTCCAGAAGAGCTGTTGTTCTGAGAAACTGCCCGCCACAGGGGCGCCACCTGGTCAATAGTTGTAACCTGTTATCAATAGACCAATCCTCGAAAAGGTCAACACCTGTAACCAATCAAACTGTTTCCCCTTGCCCGCGCCCGTTTGTGGTTTCTGTGCTTAAAAGCTACCATGTAACAGCACTCGGAGTTCGCTCCTTGCTTAAGGAGACGGAACCCTGGCGCGCCGGTATAATAAAATCCTCTTGCTGTTTGCATCGAAACCTGGTCTTGGTGGTCCTTGGGGCGACGGATACATGGCGAGGAACCGTTCAGTTCAACACATCACCCTCACCTGAAAGTTTCATTTGCTGTGCAAACTGTTGCCCCTCTCACCACTGCCCCTTGGCAATCACTGTGGATTAAGATTTAAGAGTGAAAGATTTCGTGGCATTTAGTATATTCACAATGCTATGCAACCATCACCTTCATCTTGTTCCAGAACAATTTCAACACCCTAAAAGGGAACCTGGTCCATTAATTTGTGGCTCTTGTTCTCCCCTCCTGTACCCCCCAGCACCCACCAATCTCCTTTCTTTCTCCATGGATTTTCACGTCCTGGACATTTCATGCAACTGGAATCATGCATCCTGATGTGCCAGTCTTCCTTCTCTCAGTATAACAATTTTGGGTTTCATCTGTGTTGTATCAGCACAGATGTAGCTTGGATATATTACAGCTTTGGTTCCAGATCACTGTAATAAAGTGAATACTGCAATGAAATGAGTCACATGATTTTTTTGGTGTCTCAGTGCTTGTAAAAGGTATGTTTGCACTATACAGTAGTCTATTAAGTGTGCAATAGCATTATGTCTAAAAAAATCAAGGCTCATATCTTAACTAAGAAAGACTTTATTGCCAAAAATTGTTCCTGACTCGGGGACCAGGCTCCATCTGTGAGGGAAGCGCTGGATTTGCTGTTGCAGGTTAGGCATGCTCTGTGGACCCGTCTGCACAGACAGGAGGTGGGGTCTGTGAACAGTTGGCACCCCCATCTTGAAACACATGGTTAGAGTGGACAGGGGGAAGGGAGAGTGGACATTTACTGCATGAAGAAAGAACACGTGGAGGAGCGATGGGAAGACTAACAAATGGGTGCCCATCAAAGAGTGGGCGAGGCACGTCATCCAACTGTACCTCCAGGCCCCAGACCATCTAAGACAGGAGTCTTCTTAGCGTACCTACTGTGGGAAGGAAAAATAGGAAGTCGGTTGTACTAATACACTGGGAATGTCCAAAACTTTGGCAATTTGCTTAACAGTATTTCTGTTTGCTATGAAATTGACCTGTGAATTTCCTTCAGATCAGTTCGGTTGCTCAGTCATGTCCGACTCTTTGCTACCCCATGGACAGCAGCATGCCAGGCTTCCCTGTCTATCACCAACACCTGGAGCTTGCTCAAACTCATGTCCATCAAGTCAGTGATGCCATCCAACTATCTCATCCTCTGTTGTCCCCTTTTCCTCCTGCCTTTAATCTTTCCAGCCTCAGGGTGTTTTCCAGTGACTCAGTTCTTCACATCAGGTGGCCAAAGTATTGGAGTTTCAGCTTCAGCATCAGNGCAGAGGGCAGTGGTAAGGCAAGAGTGTTATACTAGCTGTCTATTGCTGTATAACAAGTGACTCTGTATTACAAACTTAGGGCCTCAAAACAACAAATTCAATGATCTCATAGTTTCTCTGGGTCAGGTATTGAGGAGGGGCTTAGATGGTGGTTTTGGCTCAGTCTCTGTCATAGAGTTGTAATCAAAATATTGGTTGGAAGTATAGTAATCTGAAGGACTGACTGCAGTTGGCACCTTTGCTTCCAAGACACTCTATTTGGCTATTGGATGGAGTCTTCAGTTCTTCCCTAGCTTTAGACCAGAGACCTTGGTTCTTCCCCATGTGGGTCTCTCCATAGGATTTCTCACAACATGGCAGCAACTCTCTCCAGAGTAAGCAGTTCACAGGNGTCTAGGGGACAGGGAAAGTTCCAGGGGAAATGCTATTTAGGTTGATATAAAAAAGAAGTGTCATGGTGACAAAAGGCAAAGGAATAGCATATGAGCAGACCTACAGGCAGGAGGGAGCCTGTCATGGTTCTGGAAGTGATGGAAGTCTAGCATGTAGCAGAGGGCAGTGGTAAGGCAAGAGTGTTATACTAGCTGTCTATTGCTGTATAACAAGTGACTCTGTATTACAAACTTAGGGCCTCAAAACAACAAATTCAATGATCTCATAGTTTCTCTGGGTCAGGTATTGAGGAGGGGCTTAGATGGTGGTTTTGGCTCAGTCTCTGTCATGGAGTTGTAATCAAAATATTGGTTGGAAGTATAGTAATCTGAAGGACTGACTGGAGTTGGCACCTTTGCTTCCAAGACATTCTAATATTTGGCTATTGGATGGAGTCTTCAGTTCTTCCCTAGCTTTAGACCAGAGACCTTGGTTCTTCGCCATGTGGGTCTCTCCATAGGATTTCTCACAACATGGCAGCAACTCTCTCCAGAGTAAGCAGTTCACAGGAGAAATAGAGGCAGAAGATGCAACGACTTTTATGATCTAGCCTAAGAAGTTGTATTTATCATATCGACTGTATGCTGTTGTTCACACAAACCAATACTGATGCAGTGTGGGGAAGACTACACAAGAATGTGAGTACCAGGAGGCTGGGGTCAATGGGGCCACCTTGGAAGTTGCTTACCACAAGGCTAGGTGGAATAGAGTTTTCGGTCCATATCAAGGGTTTTAGACTTTATTCTAAGAACAATAAGAAGACATGGAAAGGTTGCAAGCAGTTGGGCCACAAGACTCTGGAGGCATGACCTCATTCCTAGGGCCTGGGTGTGCATTAGTTCATTCAGCCATTGTTTACCGGGGAGCTCAGATGTCCTACGATACGTACCAGATGGGAAAATGCAAAGGTAAGAAGACCTACTATAGTCTAACCTTCTGCCGCTTACAGTTCAAGGGGACATAGAAATTAGTAAGTGGGCAGTTACAGTCTAGCATAATAACGTCTACAACAGGGCAAAGTTGAGGTTTCTATGGGAATATTAGGAGGACACATAACTCATCTGGGAGAGTCAGGGCAGGACTTCTGGAGGACTTGCCATCTAAGCAGGGGCCTAAAGAATGAGTAGACAAAGGGTAATGATTCAAACATGAATATAGTCTGGGAAATGATGAAGAGAGTGGTGTGTTTGGGGAACTGAAAGTAATTCAGTGTGTCTGGAGTCTAGCTTGGAGGTGGGTGTGGGTGGAGGGGTGAGCAACACAAAGTCAGTCCAGTATCAGGATGAGCCCCTTTTTCCTGCTAAGAAGTTTGACCTTTACTTGGGGAGCAAGAGGAAGTTACTCAAGGGCTTTAAGGACAGAATGCATACTTACGAATGATTACTCCGGCTGCCACTTGAGAAATAATTTGAAATCAGCAAATGTGGAAGCTGAGAAAGAAACTGAGAGGCCCCGATAATAATATAGGCACAATTTGATGGTGGCACAAACTGTGGTCAGTGAGAATTGAACTCAAGAGATATTTAAGAGCTAAAGTTGCTACTAATAGAATCTGATCATTATTAGTTAGAAGGGAAGGAAGAGGACTTGAGAGTGATGCCCAAAATGACTTGATCATCTGTGACTGACAGGCACAAAAGAAGGCAGGAAGGGATGTGATGACCAGAAATGAGGTGAAAGTTCTGGGTTGGGTCTCCCTGATCCAGTTACTGGGATTCCACTATAGGGGTAGAAGTGCATTCTTTTTTGAAGGTTGACTTTATTCTAAATCTTCTGAAAATTAAGTCACAGACCCTGGGGAGAGGGGAGTCTGGAAATGTAGACTAGCTCCTTTTTACTGTGGAGGCTGGCGAACAGGAAATAAGCCCTAAGATTTGTAAAGATTCCCCCTAACTCAAGGGCAAACCAGTAATGAGTTCTTACGTGCTCCAGAAGACAATGGAGTGAATTCCAGGAGGTTTTATATGGTGGCAAAGGAAAAGTAATTCTTACCTGAGATATTTTAACCCAAAATGTTCTGTAGCAGCAATTTTGCCTCTGGTAGGAAACTACATTCCTCCTGCCCCCAACTGGTATAAAAGCCTCTTGTTTATAAATACACATCAGTTATTCAGTACTTTTCTCTTTAAGCTTCTCAGTTCTGAGAGAATTGAATTAGTGATGAAATCTGCTTTACCATGCCAACTTCCTGAATTACACTTCTTGGAATAGTGAGCAATCAGCAGAGAACCACCCTGTGTGCGTATATGTAGATAATATACGTTTATATAAAGCAGTCCTAATTGAAACTTAATTGGCACTGGGGGTCAAGAGTTAAAATTATGTCAAACACGGAGAGCCAAATAACTCTCCATTTGGCTCCCCCTTCTCTCCACTTTATTCCAGATCATTACTACTCCCACTGGTCCTTTTATATACCGAAGCTAGTCTGATTCATCTGCTTCTCTTTCCTCCTTTCCTCCTACAGAAACTGCTAAAATTATTTCCTATTGAACAGTATAACAGTCTTTCTCTAGGATCCTAGGTTCTACTTTTAAGTTCCAGGGAGTATAGGCTCAAAGATAAATCTCCATTTTGGGTGATTTTTCTGACTTTCTTGTTTGACTTTCTGTTCATGTCGAAGAATTCCTTTGTGGTCCACTCTGTGAGCTTGTGGAAGAAATTTTGGAGTCCCCTAGTACTCCTCATGAGCTCAAGACCCTTTCCAAGCAGCATAAGCAGCTTTCTCAAGATGTTTACTGCCCTGTCCCTTGCCTCTCACCTTTCACTGCTGTTCTGTACACTCCATCCCCCACTGATTGTTAATGCTTGATTTTCTGGCCCTTTGGAAGAAAGCATTTATACAACCACAATTATCTTGAGTATTTCCCCCCCTCTCCCCAAAGTGATTCTGCAAACAGATCCTGTGCTGTACCCTCTTCCAAAATATTTGTGTTTGAGACAATTCATAGAGAAGTTAACCTGAGCAAAAGTGTGTTTGCACAGGAAGATGGCATTTTCTGAGAATATTGAATGGAACATCAGCACTGCCTGAGCCAGCCACTCAAGTCAGAGGCTTATCCCATGCTGCAGCTGTCACATAATGAGGCTTGAAACAGGCTGAATTAATGTGGAGCTAGCAATTCACTTCTGAACTCTTGAACTCACTTGCTCAGCCTGTTACCTATCGGAGCTATCTTTAACAAATACACAGACAAAACAATTCTGTTGAACACTACTTGGTCTCAAACTTCAAATCTTTGGAAGGAATAATGCTACAGCTGAAACTCCTGTACTTTGGCCACCTCATGTGAAGAGTTGACTCATTGGAAAAGACTCTGATGCTGGGAGGGATTGGGGGCAGGAGGAGAAGGGGACAACAGAGGATGAGATGTCTGGATGGCATCACTGACTCGATGGATGTGAGTCTGAGTGAACTCAGGGAGTTGGTGATGGACAGGGAGGCCTGGTGTGCTGCGATTCATGGGGTCGCAAAGGCAAAGAGTTGGACAAGACTGAGTGACTGAACTGAACATCTTGAATAGGAAAAAGATAAACAATGAGGTGGCACAAATATTAGAATGATCCACTAAAANACTCGATGGACGTGAGTTTGAGTGAACTCCGGGAGTTGGTGATGGACAGGGAGGCCTGGCGTGCTGTGACTCATGGGTTCGCAAAGAGCTGGACACGACTGAACGACTGAACTGAACTGACAGTGTACGAATGATGATTTGATGTACATACGCATCAGGTTAGGTCTTCCGTGGTGGCTCAGACAGTAAAGAATCTGCCTGCAATGAGGGAGACCTAGGTTCAATCCCTGGGTTGGGAAGATCCCATGGAGAAGGGAATGGCACCCCAGGGCAGAATTCTTGCCTGGGAAATCCCACGGACAGAGGAGCCTGGGGGGTGACAGTCCATAAGATCGAAAAGATCAGACATGACTGAGTGACTAACACTTTCACACACAGTGAAATCAAAACTACAGTCAAGGTAATGAGCACGCCATCGCCTCGTGAAAGTTGCCTGTATCTTTGGTTTTTGGTGATGATGTGCAGCAGAACTCTGTGGTGGATAATCTCTGAGAGCCTTAGTCATAGAATCACAGCTAACTGACTTCTGGCAACAACCAGGGAGTTTGGAGACGTGCCCCCAGCCTTGGTTTAGCCTGATGTAAACCTCAGTGGAGGACCTAGCTAGCCCATACCAAGACTCCTGACCCACGGAGAATGTGAGATAGTGTGTGTTGCTTTAAGCAACCATGCTTGTGGTACTTGTTACAGAGAAATAGAAAGCAATTATGCTTCCATATTTCTAAACAAAATGGCTTTTGTTTCCATTTATGGAATTGTTCAGTTTGTGTTTCCTGATCACTTCTTTCCCTGATGGGTGAAGAGTAGCTCCCTCACAAGACTTGATTTCCTCCCTGCATTTCTACCCTGGTAGAGTCTTAAGCCGTGCACTACCCAGGCTACTTGATTTCATCAGTGCCCCAAGGATGAGTCTTAACTGGGTTTAGCAGCTGAAGGCCTCCCCAGTTTTATCTTTTACTGGTTAGCGATGAGAAGCAGTTCTGTTTTCTAACCTGCACATCATGAAATTTATGGCCTCTCCAACCTCTCTTTTGATTCTGCTTGCAAAATGGCCATTTCTTCTATGAGCTTGTTTCTTTCTTACTGTGCCTTGTCAAAAACAGCCATTAGCCAATAGCCAGCATTACCAACATTCTCCTTTCCCACTAAACCCACAAGTTCATTAGTGCTGCTCTGTGCTTCCCAGATGATCTCAGATGACGGTTTTATCAAATGTTTCACCCCTGCATAAAAAGCCTTTACTCTCAGGCCTTTTTTTTTTTGACCACATGCCACTCCACCTGAGGACTCATGCACGTATCTTGGGTTTATTACAGCGGCACCTTTCTTCCAGGTATCAGTCTTCGGATTGTTCAGCTCTTTTGCCATAACGTCAACATCAAAACCAAACCACCCAAACTTGACTTATAATAGCGAAGTTTTATGTATGCAGAGGTGATGGGTGGGTGGGGATCTGCTCCATGAGTCTGCTTCATCCCAGGATCCAAAGCAGCAGTTCCTCTCTGAGAGCAAAGTGCATGGCAGTTTCATGCCATGAATCTTGCCCAGGAATTGAACCCAGGTCTCCCGCATTGCAGGCAGATTCTTTACCAGCTGAGCCACAAGGGAAGCCCAAGAGTACTGGAGTGGGTAGCCTATCCTTTCTCCAGTGGATCTTCCTGACTCAGGAATCGAACCGGGGTCTCCTGCGTTGCAGGCAGGTTCTTTACCAACTGAGCTATCAGGGAAGCCCTGGTTTTTTTTTTTTAATTTTTTTATTTTTTTGTAAATTCTACTTATTTATTTGTTGGCTGTGCTGGGTGTTTGTTGCTTTGCAGGCTCTTCTCTAGTTGTGGCAAACGTGGGCTACCCTCTAGTTGTGGTTTGAGGGCTTTTCATTGTGGTAGCTTCCCTCATTCCTGAGCACCAGCTCTAGGGTACTTGGGCTTCAGTGGTTGTGACACGTGGAGTCCCTGTGTCAACAGTGCAGTTCCCCGGCTCTAGAGCACAGGCTCAGTAGTTGTAGCACGCCAGCTTGGTTGCTCCATGGCAAGTGGGACCTTCCTGGACAAGGGGTTGAACCCCTGTCTCCTGTATTGGCAGGTGGATTCTTTACCACTGAACCACCAGGGAAGCCCCATGCCGATCATGAAGCTTTTGCTTGAAAGGATCACATATCAGCTCTGCTCACGTTTTACTGGCCAAAAAAAGTCATATGGCCGAGTTTGTTATCAATGGGAAGGGCATGCGTAATACTCCCTTGGTCGGGGCCAGCACTTTATCCCGACAGACTGAGAGAAGACATTTGTAAAAGACACAGTTGGTGAATAATTAGTTTCTAGAATATTTACCTGTAAATCAACAAGAAAAGGGCAGGAAACCGGTAGAAATATGGCAAAGGGCAAAAAGAGGCAATTCAGGGAGGAGGAGGCTAATGGGTTGTAAGAAATATCGTTAGCCATCAAAGAAATGCAAATTAAGTCAAGATAGCCATCCAGCTGTAGAAAGACTTAGAGCTGGAAAATATCCAATATTGACTTGAACAAGGGAACCCTTTGAATCCTGCTGGTGAGACTGTGTAGACTGGAGCTATTTGGTTGATTAATTTGGGAGAAATAAGTGAAATGGGCATAGGCAGAGGGAAGTGCCTGGAAAGTTCTAGCTCTATGGGATTATTATCATAGCAGCTGCCCACTTTCCCCCCTACATCCTCATCCAGTACTTGGGTGGTAAGCAGAGTCCATTGTACCAGATCAAAAAATCTAAGAGGCTGGGACCATGTCTGGTTTTCTCACCATTGCTTCCCCTGCACCTTGTACAGAGCATCCCAGAGGTGAAAACTTTGTATGTATTTGGTAAATAACAGCATTAAAAAAAAAATTCCATTGTACCTAGAGACTTGCCTCCTCTAGGGCAGGAAAGTATGGACTTGCCAGGGTATACCTGCGTTGTCCGAGGACTCTTTTGGGATCTGTTTTGGACTGAACTGTGTCCCTCCCTCTTTCTCTCTTGATTAAAATATTAAAGTCCTGATTCTCAGTATGGCTGTGTTTGGAGATGGGGCCTTTGGGGAAGTAATTAAGGTTAAATGAGTGTAGGAGATCTGGATTCAATCCCTTGTTCAGGAAGATCCCCTGGAGAAGGGAATGGCAACTCACTCCGGTATTCTTGCCTGGACAATCACATAAACAGAGGAGGCTAGTGGCTTACAGTCCACAGGGTTGCAAAGAGTAGGACACGACTGAAGCGACTCAGTACATTCTCACGAGGTAAAAGTGGGGCCCTGATCTGATAGGACTGGTGTCTTCGTACGAAGAGGAAGAGACATGCAGAAGCCCTCTTTTCTCTCTGAATACATGCACAGAGAAGGGACCGGGAAGAAGGGGGTCATTTGCAAGTCCAGAAGAGAAGCCTCACCAGACACTGTTCTTGAGTGCACCTTGTTGTTGGAGTTCCAGTCTCCAGAACTGTGTGAAAATAATTTCTAATGCCTAAGTCCCTCAGCCATGTCAGCCCAAGCTGACTGATACGGGATCCAAGGTACCGTCTCATAGAAATCTGCCTCCTTTGTTGAATTTGTGCTTCCGCACCACAAAGTGTACACGAAACTATATTGTTGCTGTTTAGTCACTAAGTTGTGTCTGACTCTTTGTGGACTCAAGGACTGTAGCCCACCAGGCTCCTCTGTCCCAGGAATTCTTCAGGCAAAAATGATGGAGTGGGTTGCCATTTCCTCCTCCAGGGGATCTTCCTGACTCAGGGATCGAACCCACGTCTCCTGCATTGACAGGTGGATTCTTTACCACTGAGCCACCTGAAAAGCCCCTACATCAACCTATACCAAGGCAGAAAGACATCAAGGTCTCAGGTCTCTCCTATTGATCATAATTTGCTGAAATAGAAATGGATTTGGGGAAGCTTTCTGTTTGAGGTGGTTGGGAACTTGATGACACAAAGTCCACTGGCCTGTCTTAGTCACGGTTTGAAATGGTTGGATAGCTTTAGGGCATGTAGTTCTTTCAGAGAGGATAGGGAGTTTTCAGATCACCTCCTTCTTGGCAGTTTAAGTCATGGATGAATTGAGCAAACAGTATATTGAGAAGCGCTCAAGGCCATTCTGAAAAAAATAATAGGAATTAAGTATTATCTTAAAAAATAACCCTAGGTGTGCCAGACCCATGATACAGCAGTTCTTTGCCTGATTTTAGGGTCAGGCTCCTCTCCTCCCTGTGGCTCAGACAATAAAGAATCTATCTGCAATGCGAGAGACCAGATTCCATCCCTGCTTTGGGAAGATCCTCTGGACGAGCAAATGGCTACCCACTCCAGTCTTCTTGCCTGGAGAATCCCTTGGAGGGAGGAGCCTGGTGAGCTACAGTCCATGGGGTCGCAAAGAGTCAGACTCGACTAAATGGCTAACACTTAAAGCGCCCCTCTCGGTCAAGGGCAGCTGCTGTTGCCTGTGGTCCTGGAGGCCCCTGATCCCGTCTCCTCTGAACTCTCAGGGCACTCGCGTGTGTCCCTGTGTCTCCAACCAGGCGTGCATCACCTGGACCCTCTCCTGTAGATCCTGATGTATTGGGGGTGAACTTGGGCTTCCACTTTTTAACAAACTTCCTGGTGATCCTGAAGTACACTGGAATTTGAGAACAACTGGTGTATCACGTGTTTGCACTTAATTATGTTTTGTTGTGTTATTCCTCACTTTTGTGTTTTATGTTTTAGCAATGAATTCTAAACCAGTTTCACAATCCTCTGTGAGCAGGTAATACATCTTGATTTTCCATTTATCCCACATGGCCCTGTAACAGGCTTGAAAGAGGCTCTTAGCAAAGGCTAAACGTTATCGGATAACTGGCAAGACTCATGGACTGAAAGCTCTTTTCTTTGCTCCAAGAAACCCCGTCTTTCTTGTGGGTGCTGCCTCTTTTGTTATAAGGTTCCCAACTGTTCCCTTAGATTCCATTTTTGCTACTTCTGAGTCCACATCCCCATCTCATCATCTGATGGCACTCAGACTTTTCACAGGCATCACTGGGTTTCTTCTTCTTTTTAAAGTTTATTTATTATTTTTGCTGCACTGGGTCTACTCTGCTGCACGGGCTTTAGTTGCGGCGAGCAGGGGCTACTCTTCGTGGTGGTGTGCGGGCTTCTCACTGGCCTGGCTTCTCTTGTTGCAGCTGCCGGGCTCTAGGGTGCTTGGTCTTCATTAGTTGCAGCTCTTGGGCTCGACAGTTGTGGTGCAGGGGCTTTACGGCTCCAGGGCAGGCATGTGGGATCTTCCTGGACCAGGGATTGAACCCATGTCCTCTGCATTGGCAGGCAGATTCTTATCCGGTGTGCCTCCAGGGAAGTCCCTGGGGTTTTTTAGGTGGCCTTGAGCCCCCACCTCTGGAGTGGTCATCAGTTGGCTCTAGTAGCCAACACTGAGATGCTAGGACAGAGAGCACCTCTTCTTCAAGCTGCCCACTGACCAGAGCTCGGTCTGCCTCTGGTGACCTGTGTTGAGCCCAGTCCAGCAGTGACCTGTGCACAGTTCTGCTTGGATGTTGTCTTCTGACTGCACATCATTTGGGGCTGGGCGAGGCTGTGGTCACTAACCGGGATAAAAGTTGCTGCCCTCTGCACTCCTCATCCTGTGGCAGCCTTGGTGGCCCTATCCTTGTGACCATGCTCCTGGAAGCACAGTTTTCTTCAGGCAGCCCTCGCTCGGCTTGGCATGGACTCCCACAGTTTACCCATGAAATGCACAGGGTTTGTCCCCGGATGGCCAGTGACCTTCCCTTGTCTGTCTCCAAGTTGTGTGTGGGGAAGGCAGCCTTCCAAGACTGTTCTTAGCCTGCCCTGAGAGAAGCCATGGGCTGTTGCCCTCCAGGATCCTCTGTCCACTGGAGTGGGTTGCCATTTCCTCCTTCAGGGGACCTTCCCGGCCCAGGGATGGGACCTGCATCTCCTGTGTCTCCTGCATTGACAGGTGGATTTTTTTTAACCCCTGAGCCACCTGTGAAGCCCAGATACATGTATATGTGTAACTCATATACGTATATATGTAAAAATATACATATATACATATATAAATATAAACTCTATACGTATATACGTATATACATATATATATGTATACGTATATATGTATGTATATACGTATACATATATATAAACTGTATAAATGTATATGAATCACTTTTTCGTGCATCTGAAGCTAACACAACATTGTTAAACAATCATGAAAGAAAGAAAGTGAAAGTCACTCAGTCACAGCCAACTCTTTGCGACCCCATGGACTGTACAGTCCGTGGAATCCTCCAGGCCAGAATACTGGAGTGGGGAGCCTTTCCCTTTTCCAGGGGATCTTCCCAACCCAGGGATCGAACCTAGGTCTCCCGCACTGCAAGGGGATTCTTTACCAGCTGAGCCACAACGGAAGCCCAAGAATGCTGGAGTGGGTAGCCTATCCCTTCTCCAGCGAATCTTCCTGACCCAGGAATTGAACTGGGGTCTCCTGCACTGCAGGCGGATTCTTTACCAACTGAGCTATGAGGGAAGCCCATTAAATGACCATACTCCAAGAGAAAATAAAAAGTTAAAAAAAAAGAGAAACTCACACTTAAGTAGCCTTGGGAAAGTGTTTGTCAGCCAACTTACCCAATATTCAACAAACCTTCCAAGTGACAATTAGTAGGGTAAAGTAAACAGTTCTGAAACAAAGTTAGTCTTGCCATGATGCTTTGTAGTAATGATATATCGTGTTTGAGCCTCCTTTCAGATTAAGTCATGACCAGGGAATGTAAGACAGGGGTTTGGGAAACAGGGTAGGTCAAGGGAAGGGAGAGGGTCTGGCCCTGGATTCTGCAGAACATGGAGGCAAGGGAGATGTTAGAGGAAGCTTTCTCTTTGGGGGCTGGAGGATGGGCATTAAAGTAGCGAGTAAGCATGTTGTCCACCAGAATCCCAAGAGTCAAGACAAGATCCAGTGACAACACCACCACCACCAGGCTAGGGAAACCAAGTTCAGAATGGAGTGTGCACCTGGGGAGTCTGCCCAAGATGCAGAATAGAACGTAATGGGCCACAGAGCATGTGGTCTTACCCATGGGTCCATGGGCGGGGGGCAGCTTTACAGTCTTCCAAGTGCTCTTACGTACATGAGTTCAGTTGATCTTTCCAACATGCCCGTAAGGTAGTTGGGGCAGGAGATGTTGTCCTTGTACTGGTTAGGTTTTGCTGTGTAACATCACTCTGAGTTATTGATGCTCATGGATGGTTGTTCATCTCATTTGCTGCTGTGGCACAGGAGTCAGCTTGACTTGGCAGGAGAGGTGTGGCAGGACACACGTGGCCTCTCACCTTCTTTAGGAGCTGGAGCCCAGGCATGTCCTTCCACGGTGATGGCAGAAGTTCAAGAAAGCATGTTGCCATGTGCAAGATCTCTTGGCTTAGGCTTGGAACTGGTGCCCTCTTATTTCCATGGTATCCTATTGACCAAGGTCAGTGGCCAAGTCTGGAGTCACACTGGCAAAGTATTGCTAATGCACTTGACAAGGGTGAAGATACAAGGGGTAGTGAAGAACTGGGCTCTTGGTGCATCAACTACTGTGCCCCATTTTATAAACGCTGAAACACAGGCTGAGAGAGGAAGTGACTTCCTGACTCTACACCTTCTTGAGAAATCACGTCACCTGTCTATCTAACGTGTTCTTAAATAGCTGACATGGGAACAGTGGGTTGGCTGTGGTTCCATTACAGTGCCTGGTGGCAGTGAGCCTTTGCATAAATTCTCTGAAAACTAAATCCAATTAAAAAAAAAAAAAAAGCCTCGGCTGTCGCAATCTGATTTCCTGGTTGAACGAAATGACTTTGTTGTTCAGATCCTTCGGGACGAAATGTATTTTACATGAATTTATTTAAGAGATTGATTACAATTCCCCCTCCATTTGGTCCTGTGGGTGGTATAATTGGAAGTTTAGATGGAAAAGACAGAATTGACTTTAAACTATTCATGTATCCCCCTAAAATTTGCAGAAGGGTAAAAATATAGGAGACTTTAAGCAAAATAGGCTGCGTTAAACTTTTTTAAGTTTAACTATTTTCACTCTTTCCTGACATCCAAGCACATTGGGTTTTTTAATCTGTTTATTTTGAGAAACCAACTCAAAGGGCTTCGGCTGCTTGCTGTTCATTTCACTTTACAATTCCTGCGCACGTGGCTCTCGGAGAAACTTGAAGCTGTGCTGATCGCCAGCACCTGCCACTCAGGAGGGACCCGCCTCGTCTCTTTCTGTGTCCCTTGCTGTCAGGGGTGGGGATGTCGGGGTGCTGTCCAGTGCTTCTCATTCACTCGAGACCTATCAGAATTGCCACCTCAGAGGAACATCTGTGGGGATTTGGGCCAAACATTTGACACCATAGCATGCTTAGTGCACAGGGTCTTACCTGGGGGCAGACACTCCAGTTATGGACATAGGAAAATATTTGGAAATTTTGACTGAAGAGTGAATCTTAACCTTTTTGGAGGTGGACCAGACCGGGGGAAATGACTCGCGGGAAGAACATATCACGTGACGCTCAGGTTTTGGGCTGAAGGCCCTGGGATGGGGTGGCTCTTTCCCCAGGGCAGCCCTGGGGCAGCCACAGCCACATTTTGGGCTTCCAGACTTGGGAGCCTCCACGTTGACTTCCCTGGTGGCTCAGATGGTAAAGCGTCCGCCTGCAATGTGGGAGATCCAGCTTCGATCCCTAGGTCAAGAAGATCCCCTGGAGAAGGAAATGGCAACCCACTCCAGTATTCTTGCCTGGAAAATCCCATGGATGGAGGAACTTTGTAGGCTACAGTCCATAGGGTTGCAAAGAGTTGGACAAGATTGAGTGACTTCACTTTCACTTTTCCCTTTCATGTTGCATTCAAGGAATGCGTTCTTTTACTAGTCAGAATCCTTTAGTACCAACCACGGCCACCAGGACTTCTTCTTGGGACCCATAATTCTCCTTGTCCATCTCTTTGTGCCACCCCTACTCTGGTAATACTCACTGTTGTTAGGAATGTATCTCATGGGGGTGGGACCATGTTATAGCACAAGCTTGCCATTTGCAGCTTGGGTTCTGAACCTTTTGCTTATCCTGTCTCCATTCTTCATTCTGCTCCTGACCTTCCCATCTCCTGGCAGGGGAGCTTTCTGTCTTGTTTCTATACTTTCCCTTGGGCTTAAGGCTTTGCCCATTTTCTTGACCATGGCCTTAGAACATTTTTGAATTGAAGTACAGTTGATTTACTATAGTTAACGTGTTAGTTTTGGGTGTACAGCAGAGTGAATTCCATTGGCATCTTGTTCTGGGAGTTATTCCAGGAGCACTGGCTCTATCATCCAACCCTTCTGGCAAGTTTTATATGTACCTGGTTCCGAATAATAAGTTGTGTTCTTCTTGAAACAGTGGTTTGTGTTGCTTGTAAATGAATGTGTCCAATGCGGAAGATTTAACAGCTGTAGACATAAGTGGTTGATCTGACTGTGGGCTCATTAGAGGATTTTGTTTTTTGCTTGTAGGTAGAGCTAACATTTGTCTGTGGCCACTTGCCCCATTTGTTGGACGAGTTGGGAATGGGAGGAAGCCTATGAAGAGAACTTTTACCTAAGTGACCAGAATATTAAACAACCATATCAGAGAGGGTAACACTTTGCTAGCTCATTTCTTGGGGTGTTTTCACTAATTTTCACTATTGTTGATTCCTCTGTCTTGAAATATTCTGTTCTCTCTGTTTCCCTTTGTATCCTTGAAGGTATGCATTCTTTTAAGTCAGTTTATTTGGAGCTTTCTGCCCTGTGAATATTTCTATTAATGTATAAACCCCTCGTATAGTCAAGGCTGGGGCTTCCCTGGTGGTTCAGTGGTAAAGCATCTGCCTGCAATGCAGAAGACCCAGTTTCAAGCCCTGGGTCAGGAAGGTCCGCTGGAGGCTGGCATAGCAATCCACTCCAGTATTCTTGCCTAGAGAATCCCATGGACAGAGCAGCCTGGCGGGCTGCAGTCCAGGGTGTCACACAGAACTGGACATGACTGAAGTGAGTGAGCATCAGCGACACAGTCAAGACTGTGGTCTTCCCAGTGGCCACGTATGGTTGTGAGAGCTGGACCATAAAGAAGTGCTGGAGAAGACTCCTGAGAGTCCCTTGGACTGCAAGGAGATCAAACCAGTCAATCTGAAAGGAAATCAACTCTGAATACTCACTGGAAGGACTGATGCTGAAGCTGAAGCTCCAATACTTTGACCACTTGAAGCAAAGAGCTAACTCATTGGAAAAGACCCTGATGCTGGGAAAGATAGAGGGCAGAAGAAGAAGAGGGCATCAGAGGATGAGATGTTTGGATGACATCACAGACTCAGTGGACTTGAACTTGACAAACTCCGGGAGCTGGTGAGGAACAGGGAGGCCTGGTGGGTTGCAGCCCATGGGGTTGTAAAGAGTCAGACACAACTGGGCAATTGAACAACAGGAAGCCCCTCATTGTTAACTGCTGAATACAGGAAAATTATCCCGATGCCAAAATCATGGACTTCTTTCTGTCTTGTGCCATTTCATTCCAGGGCAGTGTAAATGCTATTTTACTTTTGTCATTTGCCAATTAAAAAAGGAGTAGAAAAATCACTTTCACATTAGAGAATTGTGTCATAGACATACTCAAAACTGTGAAATTTTGGCTGTATCACAACCTTGGTCATCAGATGGAATCTGTTCCTCTTTCCATTATAAACTTAAAAAAATTTTTTTAAAAATTTTATGTTTTGGTCATACCATGTAGCATGTGGGATCCTAGATCTCAGACCAGGGATAGAACCTTCGCCCCCTATGGTGGAAGCTTGGAGTCTTAACCACCGGGCCATCAGGGAATTTCGTTTTCCATTTTAAAGATGAGCAAAAGAGATGTACAAAGTTCCAGAGAGATGTACAAGGAAGTGCTTCAAGCNGCTTTAAAAAAATTTTTTTTTAAATTTTATGTTTTGGTCATACCATGTAGCATGTGGGATCCTAGATCTCGGACCAGGGATAGAACCTTCGCCCCCTATGGTGGAAGCTTGGTCTTAACCACCGGGCCATCAGGGAATTTCCTTTTCCATTTTAAAGATGAGCAAAAGAGATGTACAAAGTTCCAGAGAGATGTACAAGGAAGTGCTTCAAGCTCACAGGGTTACTTGACAGAACTTGGGTCAGAGCACTGGGGGATGCTTTTAAGAAGAGTTCTTCCCACTGTGCCACATGGCTGCACTCATAGAGAAGGCTTGGGCTTGATTTGCTGATTTGTTGTATTTGAGCATGAGCACATAACAAGGGAAAGATGCAGGGTTTTTACTGTCTGTTTTTACTACGCATGCATTACCTGCGGTGATTTCCTAAATAGAATGATGTTTTCTAGTCTTAGGAACTGGCATACGGGTGTTCTTTTTGAGCAGGACTACTGCAAAGCTAAGATCATACATAAACATTTGCTGAATATTTAATATAGATGGTTAACTCCTAGCCATTGATTTTGGCTGGTATTAATTATCATCATTATTTACTTAAAGAGCAATAGAGACATGGAGGATAGTTGAGGAGAAGTCAAATATCATTCTAGAAGGTCAAGGGCAAGCTGGCTCCATTCCCTCTGGTTATGGTCCAAATGTGCCAGAAGGTATGCAGAACTGAGTTAACCAGAGGAAAAAAGCGTTCCAAGGGGGTGACCACTGAACCCGTAGCAAGTTGCCCACGGTTCAGTGAACTTTGCTGAATTTTTAGAAAATGAGAGTTTAATGAATTCCAGATGGAGAGATCATTAGTTCTGCCGACTTTTAACTGTTCTTTACAGAGCATGTGGAACAGCATTGTATTTGGTTTGGTTCTTTGGAGAAGCAGAATTAACAGGATGCGTGCACATACAGAAAGGGATTTCACATAAGCAGTTGGCTCCCAGGATTTTGGAAGCTAACAGGTTCCAAGATCTCCAGTCGGCAAGCTGCAGACCAGGGAGAGCTGCTAGGGAGCTGCCAGGGCTGTTCTGATCTGGAGCTCATCGTTTAGTCAGATGGTCGATGAGCCTGTGCAGAGCGAGGCCAGAAGGAAAGAACTCTGAGAAATGGCAACATTTAAGAGTGAGTGGCGATGAAGAGCTAGCATGGGGTCAGAATGGTAGAAGCAAAGTCAGAGGAGTGTGGCGCCAGAGAAAAGAAGGCAGAAGGAGAAAGGAGTAATGTGTGCGGTCCCACTGCTAACTGTTGCTCAAAGCATCCTTGCCTTTGGGAACACGGAGGTCCCTGGTGGTCTCGAAAGAGCCATCCAAGCAGAGCATCACAGAAGGAAGTCAGGCTGGAGAGGGTCAAGGAGAAGGGAGCAGAGAGCACCTACAGAAGTGGGTGATAGATGAGCAGGAACCCCGGGTCTATTCTAGCTCCTTAAGGACGGGTGCAGCACATGGCCGACCCATCAGAATGGGTGCAGGCTGGTAGAGACCCAAAGCCTTTGGACTGATCTCAGGCCTGACTGTGGTTCTGAGGGACACACTTTNAGCACCTACAGAAGTGGGTGATAGATGAGCAGGAACCCCGGGTCTATTCTAGCTCCTTAAGGACGGGTGCAGCACATGGCCGACCCATCAGAATGGGTGCAGGCTGGTAGAGACCCAAAGCCTTTGGACTGATCTCAGGCCTGACTGTGGTTCTGAGGGACACACTTTCCAAATAGAAAGGCAGGATGGACATCTAGGTTGCTTCCATGTCCTGGATACTGTAAACAGTGCTGCACACATTGAGGCAGGGGGAGGATGGGACAAGCAGAGAATGTAACGTCAACATATCTACACTACCAGGGATAAGACGGATAGCTGGAGAGGAGTTGCTGTAGCACAGGGAGCCCTGTCTGGTGCTCCGTGGTGGCCTGGACGGACAGGATGGGGGGAGGAGAGGCAGGCTAGGGAGGGAGGGGCTGTATGTATAATTATGGCTGAGGTCCAGTGTTGGATGGCAGAAGCGGCGCTTCTCAGGTGGCTCAGTGGTAAAGAACCTACCTGCCAATGCAGGAGAAGCAGGAGATATGGGTTCAGTCCCTGGGTTGGGAAGATCCCCTGGAGGAAGAAATGGCAACCCGCTCTAGTATTCTTGCCTGCAGCATCCCATGTGCAGGGGAGCCTGGCGGGCCACAGTCCCTGGGGTCACAGAGAGTTGGACACAACTGAGCACACATGCACACATGGCGGAAACCGACACATCACTGTAAGCAGTTCAGTCAGTCCAGGCGCTCAGCTGCGTCCGACTCTTGGTGACCCCGTGAATTGCAGCACGCCAGGCCTCCCTGTCCATCACCAGCTCCCAGGGTTCACCCAGACTCACGTCCATCAAGTCAGTGATGCCATCCAGCCGTCTCATCCTCTGTCGTCCCCTTCTCCTCCTGCTCCCAATCCCTCCCAGCATCAGAGTTTTTCCCAAAGAGTCAACTCTTCGCATGAGCTGGCCAAAGTACTGGAGCTTCAGCTTTAACATCATTCCTTCCAAAGAAATCCCAGGGCCGATCTCCTTCAGAATNGCAATCTTGATTCCAGCTTGTGCTTTTTCCAGCCCAGTGTTTCTCATGATGTACTCTGCATAGAAGTCAAATAAGCAAGGTGACAATATACAGCCTTGACATACTCCTTTTCGTATTTGGAACCAGTCTGTTGTTCCATGTCCAATTCTAACTTTTGCTTCCTGACCTAAAAATTAAAAAAAAACAGGGGAAAAAAGGCAGGGTAGCTTGTTTGGACAATACAGTCTGGCAAAAACAGATGAAAATTCTGGAACATGTGGTTGCTAAGGAATGGTCCATCCCTGGAAGGATGGCAGTTCACTGATTCACTTGGTACAGTGTATGATGGGATAAGAATCCAAGATAATGTCAAAGTCATTTGAAAGTGACCTCAAGTAAGGTTTCTTAATAGTCACACCTCTGAAATGCAGGTATTTTTATCTTTAACCTAATTTGCAGCACTTCTACAGAAAATTATTAGCTATAGAGAATAAAATGCACTGAAAAGATGAAGCTTTCTATGTATTTTAGATAAGGTTTAAGTTTCAGCCAGCAAGACTCTTCCATTAACACAAAAAATAATGGCCTTTTTCAACAAGATGACTGTCAAAAAGAAAAAATGTAGACAGTGAAATGATTTATTTCCCCATCCATACTGAGTTTATTCATGGGGAGATTCACCTTGTGAACTAATAATTTTCTGGGCTAAGAAAGAGCAGCAGGCATTTTTCTTTTGAGGAAATGCCCCTCTCCTTTTTAAATAGTGGGTTTCTTTTGGTCTAAAAAATTTATCTAAGTCTATGGCTTTGATATCAAGGAAAAGGCTTCTTTCAACTGCTTTAACCTTTTCCAAAAAGTGACCTATTGGGATAAATGTTCTCATGCTGAGAATCAAGGTTTTCTCTGATAGCAGAGTGAGAACAGGAAGCTGAACACTTTCTTGAAGTGGTTGAAGAAAAATTCGAGATCTCAGACTGAAGAAAGGAACTCTTTTGAAAGGTCAAGTTTAAGACCTGCGCTTTAAGCAACTTAAAAAAATAAAGTAAACCTCTGTCTCATGTCAGATGGGAAATGACATCAGAACAGGGGGATCAGGTCAGAGCTAGAGATCCAGGAAGCAGCTGGGAGGAAAGGTGCTGGCTGATGATATCTTTCCTGGGGCAAGCGAAGGACCAAATTCCTAGAGGCCAATTTCAGGGAGGAGGTGTGGGCCGGCGCAGGGGCAGGTCTGGTGGTGGGGTTCAGAGTGCTGGAGGTTGGAGTTCAGTTCAGTTCAGTTGCTCAGTCGTGTCTGACTCTGTGATCCCATGGACTACAGCAAGCCAGGCTTCCCTGTCCATCACCAACTCTTGGAGTTTACTCAAACTCATATCCATCGAGTCAGTGACGCCATCCAACTGTCTCATCATTTGTCGTCCCCTTCTTCTCCCACCTTCAGTCTTTCCCAGCATCAGGGTCTTTTCCAATGAGTCAGTTCTTCGCATCAGGTGGCCAGTGTATTAGAGTTTCAGCTTTAGTATCAGTCCTTCCAGCGAATATTCAGGATTGATTTCCTTTAGGATAGACTGCTTGGGGGAGCAGGGTTGGAGTAGCCAGAGCTGAACTTACATCCCTGATTCCTGGACTTCTGATTAGAGGTGCCAGTAATCCTCTCCTTCCCTGCCTTGGGTTCTTGACTGCTGCTGCTGCTGCTGCTAAGTCGCTTCAGTCGTGTCTGACTCTGGGTGACCCCACAGACAGCAGCTCACCAGGCTCCCCGTCCCTGGGATTCTCCAGGCAAGAACACTGAGTGGGGTGCCGTTTCCTTCTCCTGGGTTCTTGACTGCTGCTGCTGCTGCTGCTAAGTCGCTTCAGTCGTGTCTGACTCTGGGTGACCCCACAGACAGCAGCTCTCCAGGCTCCCCCGTCCCTGGGATTCTCCGGGCAAGAACACTGAGTGGGGTGCCCTTTCCTTCTCCTGGGTTCTTGACGGTGACGCTCAAATACCTCTGCTCAGGGAGCAAGCACTTCTGCCTCCCCTGCACTCCAGCCCCTTCCTTTGCTTCTTCACAGTCTCCCCCCTCCTGCCTTTCGGCCCCAGCCCTGCACTCACGTGGCGTCTGGCCTCTTGCACGTGCTGTGGGTTTAGCAGCTCATGTTCTGTCTTGATGGTGACTTGGGCTTGTATTCATTTCCCAATCACATTCTCTCTCTTCTTGGCTGTTGTTACCTACCTGTGCCTTCTGGACCCTGACCTAGGCTAGGAACGATTTTTAAGATTTATATATATACCTCTCTCATATGTCACTGCCTGAAAGGTAATTCATGATAAAGCCGTGTTTCACCTCTTAGCTTCCCTGATAGCTCAGCTGGTAAAGAATTGGTGTGCAATGCAGGAGACCCCAGTTCAATTCCTGGGTTGAGAAGATCCACTGGAGAAGGGAAAGGCTACCTACTCCAGTACTCTTGGGCTTCCCTTGTGGCTCAGCTGGTAAAGAATCCGCCTGCAATGTGGGACATGTGGGTTTGATCACTGGGTTGGGAAGATCCCTTGGATAAGGGAAAGGCTTCCCACTCCAGTATTCTGGCCTGGAGAATTCCATGGACTGTATAGTCCCTGGGGCCACAAAGAGTTGGATACGACTGAGCAACTCTCACTTTCACTTTTCAGGTGGTATGTATAATCCAGGAGTGTCATGAATTCCAAAGCGTCTGTAATCCTGCAAAGAAGGAATCCCTGGGGATTCAGGTGTATGAGTGGGTAGTGGGGAGGAAGGCTTGGGGCACAGGCTATATGACATGTCCTGTACACATATCACACTCAGAGCTCTTCCTTCCCAGAGCAGGGACTGGCCCCGGTTACCCAGGCTTCCCTGCAGGCAGGCTGGCAGTGGGACCGGCAAGATGTGTGGGCAGAAGCGATGAAACCATCCCACGTAACTCTTTGGTCCCCTGCTCCCTGGCTGTGGCCACCTTGCCAGACGTGTGCTCTGAAGGCATACGCAGCTGTGAGGTGTGGTAGCATCACCAGCTCACACTAGACTCCACAAGCAGGAGCAGCTTCATCATGTGAGGCCAACCCAGAGTCTGGGTTTTCTTGAAAATGAAAGTGTTTGTCAGTCATGTCTGACTCTGCAACCCCACAGATTGTAGCCCACCACGCTCCTCTGTCCATGGAATTCTCCAGGCAAAAATCCTGGGGTGGGTTGCCATTTCCTCCTCCAGGGGATTTTCCCAACCCAGGAATTGAACCGAGGTCTCCTGCATGGCAGGCAGATACTTTACCATTTGAGCTCGTGTGGCAGCATTTAGCTTGAACTCATCATTTAGCTTGAACATCATTAAGCTCTTCACTTTCAAGGTCTTTTTAGGAAATCTAAACACAGCAAGGGCATTTCCCTGTGACTAACTGATTCACACATTCAGCCCCTTATTGCAGCTCACTATTTGGGATTTGGAAATCCTGAGCCGTGATGTCCTTGCCCGTGTTCCCCATGACCAGCACCTGTGGCCATGATGGGTGCATTATAGAAGCTCAACAGAAAAGCAGCTTGTGTCTCCTACAAGCCCTTGACTGACCCTCGTTTGGTTATGAGCGCCATTTGTCTTTTTAATGGAAATGCTGCATTTACATACACACTTCTCAGCAGAGCGAAAGCAGATCAGGATGGAGCTTAAAGCAGTTTCTTCGATATGAATGGTCTGCCCAGGAACAGACATCCTTAAAGGGCAGGAAGTCCGAGGCTGGGCTTGATGACTCCCTATCTGCTTCTCCCCAATTTGAAGACCCAGAATTCTGAAATTCCTATTTGCCTCTATTGGCTTCTGGGTTCTGTTCACATTGTGGAGAGGAAAGGAGCTTTGGTTGGGGTTTGCCTGCCTCATGTATAGGAACCACCAGCAAGAAGCTGTTCCTGACTGTAACCATTTTCCCATCCAGTTCATCTCCTTGTACATGACCTCGAATAATATCCTTGAATATCCCTTGAATAACTTCCTGACTTCAGGGAGCTTCCCCTGTTGAGTCCGTGGGGATGGCTGCAGCTGTCCTTAGCTTGAGTGCCTTCTTCAGAGCAAAGGTAACTTGTCCTAGACCCTTCTCTGTGAAGCTTACAGACACAGTTCAGTTCTGTTCAGTCGTTCAGTCGTGTCTGACTCTGCAACCCCATGGACTGCAGCATGCCAAGCCTCCCTGTCCATCACCAACTCCTGGAGTTTACTCCAATTCATGTCCATTGAGTCAGTGATGCCATCCAAACATCTCATCCTCTGTCATCCCCTTCTCTTCCTGCCTTCAATCTTTCCCAGCATCGGGGTCTTTTCCAATGAGTCAGTTCTTCGCATCAGGTGGCCAAAATATTGGAGTTTCAGCTTCAGCATCAGTCCTTCCAATGAATATTCAGGATTGATTTCCTTTAGGATGGACAGGTTGGATTTCCTTGCTGTCCAAGGGGCTCTCAAGAGTCTTCTCCAACACCACAGTTCAAAAGCATCAAGTCTTGGTGCTCAGCTTTCTTTATGGTCCAACTCTCACATCCATACACGAGTACTGGAAAAACAATAGCCTTGACTAGACAGACCTTTGTTGGCAAAGTAATGTCTCTGCTTTTTAATATGCTGCCTAGGTTGGTCATAGCTTTTCTTCCAAGGAGCAAGCGTCTTTTAATGTCATGGCTAGAGTCACCATCTGCAGTGATTATAGACACAGGTGCCAGCATTTGGTCATGCACATCTCTTGGGCTCTTTTTGGTCCATTTGGGAGTAGAGCTATGGCTCAGTGGTAAAGAATCCTTATGTCAATGCAGGAGACACAAGAGACTCGGGTTTGATTCTTGGGCCAGGAAGATCCCCTGGAGAAGTAAATGGCAACCTGCTCCAGGATTCTTGCCTGGATAATCCCATGGATAGAGGAGCTTGGTGGGCTACAGTTCATGGGGTGGCAGGGAGTTGGACACGACTGCAAGCATACATACACAATACACACAGACAAGTCTGAGGCTTTTCGGGCTGATTTGTCTTTCAACGTTTTTTCCTTAGTACTTGTGACAGCAACTCTCAAACCAGCCGCACAAGACATTTATTGAAGAAGCATTAGTTGGTTGGCAGGCCCCCTGGTGTTCATCAACCTTTTTTATGAACTAAATGAAGAGTCATCTCCCTGCCCCTTTGATGCTCTGACTTCCCTTAGGCAGGAAGAGCCTCCAGGCTGATGCCAAGATTGTGGAGGCCAATGCTGTCACCCTGATCACCAGCGTCAGGCAAGCAAAAACCTCCAAGTTCCAGGTTCCATGGGAGGGGGGTGTTCAGGGCAGTTGCCCTTTATCTTCCTATGGGCAAGGGTCCAGACATCATGTGATTCATGCATTCTCTTCCTGTAAGCATGGGGACATTTTCTTAAAAGTTTCAACTATTGCACCTACCTTGAATACCTTTAAGGTCACCATATACAGCTCATTTTTAGCAGCCAGCATGATAATTCATAGGTCATTAATTTCACGGATAGAAATATCTTTGATATTCTGTCAAGCCTTGTTTGATGACAAGAGAAGTGCCTCCAGTAGCCACCCCAGGGTCTGGGAGTCCTGAGCAGATCACCAGTGGTCCGCCCTGAGCTCTTGTGCTCTTGACAAGCATGCTGGCAGCACACTTCCATCACGTGGTCCATCTGGACTATTTGAAAGAGAAATCCAGACGCGGAGATGGTATCGGGTGAGCTGAGCCCATGCTTTCGGCTCTCCTCACTATTGTAGGTGGCACCAACAGGAAGAGCAGCGGCTAACAGGTAGGGTTTCCTCACTCTTCCCCATATCTCATGAGTATCATCTCGTGTAATTCTCATAACAACCTGGCAGGACTGTCTTACTTGCTCTCTCTTGCAAGTAAGGACACTGAGGGTCCAAGAACAACTATACTTTCCTAAGGTCAACAGGCAGTAAGTGCAGAGATATTGACTAGCTCCTGAGCTCAAACATCTCCACTGCCCACTGGACTGGACCCAAAGTGAATAGCCTATCAACTGGTGAGAGCTGTGGCCAGCCCAGCAGATTTCAGGAACTGGCTGAGGGTGTCCTCAGGATGATGGCTGGACCTCATTAAACTGCTGGTCTGATTCCTTGAGACCTTGATGCTGGGAATGATTGAGGGCATAAGGAGAAGTGGGTGGCAGAGGATGAGATGGTTGGATAGCATCACTGACTTGAGTCTGAACAAACTCCTGGAGATAGTGAAGGACAGGGAATCCCGGAGTGCTGCAGTCCATGGGGCCACAAAAGTCAGACACGACTGAGTGACTGCACAACAGCAACAACCCAACGATAAGAGGCCAGTGCAAAATGTGTTGATAAAGGTGCCAGGTATCTCAGGAGAATCTGTCCAGGTGAGGAGGTGAGTGTTGGATTGAGGTCATCTTATAGCTGCCCAAAACTCTGGCCCAGGCTGGTGCTCCAGCTGTACCCCTCAGGCCCCACCATGGATCAGCCATCCAGGAGTTGTGGGCGGGGTGCTTACCTTGTGTGTGCTGGTGTTTTCCTGGCCTGCCCGGACCGTGGGAGTTAATCTTGGCACGTCCCCTTGGTGGAGGGACATCCCCTTTGGGCCACTCTGTGGATCCCAGGGAAGTCTTCTTTTTTATTTGAGCCTCACCTTTCTTCTCTGTAACAGCCGTTTGCATCAGTACAATTTATTGCTGAATTTGATGAACTTCAGTTCCTTGATCATTTCATTTAACGCATCATTTATGAGACTCATATCAGCACACAAGGAATGACTGTATTGATTGGGGTGTGGTGGGTGAGCTACCCAATCTCTGGGGCCAGACGGGTCAAACTCTGGCTTGGGCACTGTCAGGCAATTGATTTGCCATATCTGTGCTTTGGAATCTTTCTCTCAGAGTAGGGATACAATGGTATATGCCTCACAGAGCTGTTGGAGGATCAAATGAGTTAATCTATGAGAGGATTCGCTTTCCAGCCAGCTCAACTGAATGGCTTTATGTTAAGGTTTAAATAACAATCTTTGTTTCTAGGATTTTTTTTCTTTTTGACCACATGGTGTGATAGTTGGACACTGCTGGTGAATATGGGAAATATTCCTTAGTGGTAGAGGATTTGGGGGAAGATGGATGGATGGGGAGAACCCACTGAAAGTGGTGTGAAGACACGCCTCATCAGGGAACACTAAATGCGATCGGGGATCTTCAAGCCATTGCTGACTGGCTTAGTTCTCACCATCTTTATTTGGGTCTCACTTTGCTAAGTACTGTCCATCAATTTCTGAATATCGAAGTTATTCGAGGTCATTCATTCAAGGCAAACTGCTGAAAGTAAAAGTGAAATCAAGAAGAACCCCAGGGCTATGAAGGCTTTTCTTAACTCGTGGCCATTTTCTGCCTTCAAAAGCACTGACTTGACTTTTACAGGAGCCTGTAGACTAATCTAACAGAAAATGGAAACCACGAGCATGATCATTCCCTTAAATATTTTATACTGTGTTCGGATGTGCATTTTTCAAAGATCATTTCCTTGACATTTTCTGGGGGTATATTTCTTGGGAAATAAAATAAATATGTTTGATGGAGGCCCATACCAATTTATTTAGAGCTATAAATAAGATAA
Organism: Neotragus moschatus; assembly: GCA_006410615.1. Lineage (NCBI taxonomy): Eukaryota > Metazoa > Chordata > Mammalia > Artiodactyla > Bovidae > Neotragus > Neotragus moschatus. Next base: position 153,799 of record SJYA01002541.1, read on the forward strand.
AGATGCCTCCTGTCATTTGTACTAAAAAACAATATAAGGATTAGAGGAATATCTTAGGAGGTTAAGGCAAAGAATTAATAATACTGTTCAGGTCATGCAGAGGTTGGCTGATGCTTTAAGCAATTTTAGCTGATCCTCAAATGAATTGCTCCTAAGAATGGACAAGAGAGACCCTTTGGCCAAAGCAAGGGCAAGAGACAATGCCCCAGGCCAGACATTTCATTAGGGCCCACTGAGTGAAAGGCTCTGATATCCTGGCTTTCCAGTGTATGAACACTGCACAACCTCCCCAGCTGTTCACTTGATTATCTGGTAGCCATCGCTCTGAATATTTCCCTGGTGCTGGGAACAACACTTGACAGGTAAGAAATCCAATCATTCCGTTTGGAGCCCGTGAAAGGCAGTCTTCCAGCAAGGAATCTATTCATGCAGGGATTCTGTTCAATCATTGCATTGCTGCTGTGGGAGATATGATGGAACTAGTTTTCCTCGGGGAATGGCTGGGGAAGGGTGGAATATGCAAGAACCATAGGCAAAGTATGTGACTTTAGGGCGAATGTGTGTGTGTCTGCGTGTGCGTGTGCGTGTGTGTGCTCGGTTGTGTCTGTCTGACTCTTTGTGACCCCACGGACTATAGCCCACCAGGCTCCCCTGTCCGTGTCCTTAGGTCCATTTCCAGGCAAGAATACTGGAGTGGGTTTCCATTTCCTCCTCTAGGGGACCTTCCTGGCCCAGGGATTGAATGTACATCTCCTGCATTGGCAGGCAGATTCTCTATCACTGAGCCCCCTTGGAATCCCTTAGGGAGAGAAGAGGCACCAAGTCTGGGTTGGACAGGGAAGCCTGCAGAGGGCAAAGGGGCCAGATCAGGGGTCCAAAGGAAGGGAGGATGCTATCTGGGTTTGGTATCCTTGAGGGCAAGTTATCCATGGCAATAGGAGGGGTGATGGGATAAAAGAGAGCACTTTGAAAGACAATACTTGGGCCACCTGATTCAAAGAACTGACTCATTGGAAAAGACCCTGATGCTGGGAAAGATTGAAGGCAGGAGGGGAAAGGGACGATAGAGGTTGAGATGGTTGGATGGCATCACCGACTCAATGGACATGAGTTTGAGTAAGTTCTGGGAGCTGGCGATTGCCAGGGAGGCCTGGTGTGCTGCAGTCCGTGGGGTTGCAAACAGTCAGACATTACTGAGTGACTGAACTCANTGCTGGGAAAGATTGAAGGCAGGAGGGGAAAGGGACGATAGAGGTTGAGATGGTTGGATGGCATCACCGACTCAATGGACATGAGTTTGAGTAAGTTCTGGGAGCTGGCGATTGCCAGGGAGGCCTGGTGTGCTGCAGTCCGTGGGGTTGCAAACAGTCAGACGTTACTGAGTGACTGAACTCAGAGTGGCTCCATCTGATCCTGTGGAGGAATGAGAGGGAAGAGAAGCTTGCTAGGCAGGCTGCATTCAGGCTGCAGCCCTGAATCTGCAGGAATTCAGTCTCAAAGGCAACAGGAAGCATTAGGTGATTTTTAAAATAAAACAAATCAGATATGAAAAACCTCAGAGGAAAACAATCTTCTAAAGAACTCTTTTATAAATCCTNTGAACTCAGAGTGGCTCCATCTGATCCTGTGGAGGAATGAGAGGGAAGAGAAGCTTGCTAGGCAGGCTGCGTTCAGGCTGCAGCCCTGAATCTGCAGGAATTCAGTCTCAAAGGCAACAGGAAGCATTAGGAGATTTTTAAAATAAAACAAATCAGATATGAAAAACCTCAGAGGAAAACAATCTTCTAAAGAACTCTTTTGTAAATGCTTTTTTAAAATGAAGAGAATCTTTCATCATACAAATGCAGTGAAAATGGCAGCTTTCAAATTCAATTATCTTGTAAGTTTCAATTTTGTGTATCACTTGCTTTCCTGAACTAAGTGAAGTACAACTTCATTTTTTTTTATCCCATCACTAAAGTAATGGCATCCTGAAAGAGAGACATGGTGTGCAGAGAAAAACGGGAAATAAATATTTAGTAGAAGAAAGAACAATGCCGTCAAGTACTTCTTTTGAGTTTCATCTCAGAACTGAGAAAAATATTTTCGTTTCTATGTCAGTATAAGGGTCCAACTCACTCCAGAAATTTGGAACCTGTTTTATTTAGAAGCATTGATATGAAGGAAGATATGGTGGTGATGGTATGAGCCTGAAACTCATGGGCTGGTTTTTAAGTGACTTACAAGTTGCCATCCTCTTCTTATTCCCAGGAGATTTCTCATTTTAAAATCAGAGCTCCGAGTGTGCTTCAGAATCCTTCTGAACCGAGTGCTCTTGGTCAGTCACTCCCAAGTGAATTTGCAGTTAGGTGGAACCAACTTGTTTCCTGGCTTTAACTCTAGTAAGAGTGGTTCTTGGGTTTTCCAGGTGGCACTAGAGGTGAAGAATCCACCTGCAAATGCAGGAGACACAATCCACTCCAGTATTCTTGCCTGGAAAATTCCAAGAACAGAGGAGCCTGGTGGGCTACAGTCCATGGGGTCACCAAGGATTGGACATGACTGAGCAAGCACACACATACACACGCACGCAGGAGTGGTTCTCACTTTAGTGGACGTCAGAAGTCTCTGGAAGATGAGTTTCAACATAAGAAGTGGGCTCCACTCCCTGTGATTTAATAGGTCTGGGGAGGAGGGACAAGATTGCTGTTGATGCTGGTTGAGGGGGAACACACTTTGAGAACGAACTATCTTAGATTTTAGGGCTTCCCAGGTGGCGCTAGTGGTAAAGAACCCACTTGCCAAAGTGGGAGATGCAAGAGATGAAGTTTCCATCCCTGGGTTGGAAAGATCCCCTGGAGCAGGAAATGGCAATCCACTCCAGTATTCTAGCCTGGAGAATCCCATGGACAGAGGGGCCTTGCAGGCTACAGTCCAGTTTAGTTCAGTTCAGTCCCTCAGTTGTGTCTGACTCTTAGTGACCCCATGGACTGCAGCACATCAGAGTCCCTGGTCCATCACCAACTCCCAGAGCTTGCTCAAATTCACGTCCATAGAGTCAGTGATGCCATCCAACCATCTCATCCTGTCATCCCCTTCTCTTCCCACTTTCAATCTTTCCCAAGGTCTTTTCAAATGAGTCAGTTCATCACATCAGGTGGCCAAAGGCTTCAGCATCAGTCCTTCCAATGAATATTCAGGACTGATTTTCTTCAGGATGGACTGGTTAGATCTCCTTGCAGTCCAAGAGACTCTCAAGAGTCTTCTCCAACCTCACAGTTCAAAAACATCAATTCTTCGGTGCTCAGCCTTCTTTATAGGCCAACTCTCACATCCATACATGACTACTGTAAAAACCATAGTTTTGACTAGACAGATATTTATCAGCAAGGTAATGTCTCTACTTTTTAATAAGCTGTCTAGGTTGGTCATAGATTTCTTCTAAGGAGCAACTATCTTTTAATTTCATGATTGCAGTCACCATCTGCTGTGATTTTGGAACCCCCCCCAAAATAAAGACAGCCACTGTTTCCACTGTTTCCCCATCCATTTGCCATGAAGTGATGGGATCAGATGCTATGATCTTAGTTTGCTGAATGTTGAGTTTTAAGTCAACTTTTTCACTCTCCTTTTTCATTTTCATCAAGAGGCTCTTTAGTTCCTCTTTGCTTTCTGCCATAAGGGTGGTGTCATCTGCATGTCTGAGGTTATCGATATTTCTCCCTGCAGTCTTGATTTCCAGCTTGTGCTTCATCCAACCCAGTGTTTCACATGATGAACTCTGCATGTAAGTAAATAAGCAGGGTGACAATATACAGCCTTGACATACTTCTTTCCCAATTTGGAAGCAGTCTGTTTTTCCATGTCCGATTCTAAGTGTTGCTTCTTGACCTGCATACAGGTTTCTCAGGAGGTAGCTAAGGTGGTCTGGTATCCCCATCTCTTTAAGAATGTTCCAGTTTGTTGTGATCCATGGAATCAAAGGCTTTGGTATAATCAATAAAGCAGAAGTAGATGATTTTTTGAATTCTTTTGCTTTTTCAATGATCCAGTGGATGTTGGTAATTTGATCTCTGTTTCCTTGCCTTTTCTAAATCCAGCTTGAACATCTGGAAGTTTATGGTTCACGTACTGTTGAAGCCTTGCTTGGAGAATTTTGAGCATTGCTTTGCCAACGTGTGAGATGAGTGCAATTGTATGGTAGTCTGAAAAATCCTTGGCACTGCCTTTCTTTGAGATTGGAATGAAAATTGACCTTTTCCAGCCCTGTGGCCACTGCTGAGTTTTCCAAATTTGCTGGCATATTGAGTGCAGCACTTTCACAGCATCATCTTTCAGCATTTGGAATAGCTCAGCTGGAATTCCATCACCTCCACTAGCTTTGCTCCTAGTGATGCTTCCTAAGGCTCATTTGACTTTGTATTCCAGGATGTCCAGGATATCTGTCTCCAGGTGAGTGATCACACCATCTTGGTTATCTGGATTATTGAGATTCCTTTTGTATAGTTCTTCTGTGTATTCTTTCCACCTCTTCTTAATATCTTTTGCTTCTGTTAGAGCCATACCATTTCTGTCCTTTATTGAGCCCATCTTTGCATGAAATGTTCCCTTGGTGTCTCTAATTTTCTTGAAGAGATCTCTAGTCTTTCCCATTCTGTTGTTTCCTCTATTTCTTTGCATTGATCACTGTGGAAGCCTTTCTTATCTCTCCTTGCTATTCTTTGGAACTGTGTTCAAATGGGTATATCATTCCTTTTCGCCTTTGTCTTTTGCTTCTCTTCTTCGCTTAGCTATTTATAAGGCTTCCTCAGACAACCATTTTGCCTTTTTGCATTTCTTTTGCTTGGGGATGGTCTTGATCACTGCTTCCTATATAATAGAATAGCAAAGAGTTGGACAGGACTGAAACAACTTAGCATGCACGCACACATCTTAGATTTTAGAACAACTGTCTACAGATGGCAGCTCAATTTTCCACTTTAATTAGGATTCGATGGGTGAAGAGAGTAGCTGTTTGGAATTCCCTTACATTTTCTCTCATTTCCTTCTCTTTCCCTGTGTGTGCTAAGTCACTCAGACGTGTCTGACTCTTTGAGACCCTATGGACTGTGTAGTCTTGTTCTTTGTAGGTCTTCCTTTTGATCCCTCAATGAGAGGCTTTACAAACCTGTGACCTTAAGTCAAGAAAATGTCCAGGATGCTCAATTCTTGACATTTCAGTGATCATGGTACGTTAGCTAGAATGTAAGGTAATGTTTTAGAACATGAAGTGGGTAGTTTCAGAATATGAGAAGAGCTTGTAGGAGGAATGTGCTGGAAATTTTGGAGACGTTCCCAGGTTTTACTCCAGATCACGTGTTTCTACCAATGGTGATGCAACTGGTTGTTGGAAGTTGAGGTGATGTTTATAAGAACAACAGAGGGTGACTCTTTCCTGGAGCTACTCAACAAAGCACTACAAACTGGGTGGTTTAAACAACAGAAATGTATTGTCTCACAGTTCTGGAGGCCAGAGGTCTGAGATCTGAGGCTATGCGCGAGGATCTTTGTGTCCTAATTCCCTCCTTTTGGATTAACGCCCACCCTAAGGACCTCACCTTAGCTAGTTACATCAGCAACGACCTTATTTACAGATAAGGTCACATTCAGAGGTATAGGGGCTGGGGGTTGGGGCAGGACCTCACACCTGGAGGGGCACAATCCAACCCTAACAGCGACCTTGAGTTTAGTTCCTGCTCAGACTGTGTGCAGGAGACCCGGCCATCGTGAGGAGCTGCCAGGGCCCAACTTGGAGCTGTGGCACTCACCCTTCTTTCACAGGCTCTGATGATTGGCCAAAGTGCCACAGTGTGTATCTGGGACATGCTTGTGACCATAAATATCCTAGTACGTGGGAAGCCTAATTCCTTTCATGTTTTACCATTGTCCTTTGTCTGATACCATCGCAGATTGGAAGATCAATTCTGAGGCTGGAAGAAGCATTGCTTTTAAAAAGGCAGGACCTTGTTATAACTGATACTGCAATTAAGGGATTCTATTAACCCTCAGCTTCAAGACAAAGGCTTGACTCTTCTGAGACGAGATGTCTGCTTGGAGCCGCCAGGGATGGTAACAGCGGTAAATCTGTCAGTGGCTGCCAAGTGTCTGCAGGGGACACGGTTACCCAAGGTGCAGCTCTGATGCACGACGGGCCTGCCAAGGCCAGTTACTCAGCTTGTGTTTTGATCTGAGGAACTGTTGCTTAGCTTCATGGGGTGAATTGTCCCCTGTATCTGTCAAGAGTATTACCTCGTGCATTAATGTGTCACTGAAATTTAAAATGCTACCTTTCTGCTTCTTGGGTAATTATTGCAGACAGGTTTGAGGCTTATTGTGAAAGCATGGTTCTCAGCAGGACCAGACCCCACAGAATGTTGGTGGGAAATGTGCTTGGGTTTTAACTCCTGGTGTCCCCTGGACTACAAGGAGATCAAGCCAGTCAATCTTAAAGGAAATCAACCCTGAATATTCATTGGAAGGACTGATGCTAAAGCTGAAGCTCCAATCCTTTGACCATCTGATGCGAAGAAGTGATTCAATGGCAAAGACCCGGATGCTCAGAACGATTGAAGGCAGGAGGAGAAGGTGATGACAGAGGATGAGATGATTGGATGGCATCACCGACTCAGTGGACATGAGTTTGAACAAACTCCAGGAGATGGTGAAGGACAGAGGAGCCTGGTGTGCTGCAGTCCATGGGGTTGCAAGGAGTCAGATATGGCTGAGCAACTTTCATTCACTTTTTTACCTCGGCTTTTCCTTCTTTGCTTTATTGTCTTGCCTGTTTTTATAGGAATTCTTTTTAGAAATGGCCATAAAAGTGTGGCAACAGATGAAGATCTACCAAATGAGAGCAAGCACAGACTATTTATTCTTTACTTACTCTGGCGAGGGAGGCAGCCACTTTCACTGGGTTTTGGCAGACACCCAAAGGCAGGCTGGGGGTTGAGGGAAATTTCCAGGGAAAGAACAGGACGACTTCTGGTTGGCCCTGATGGAGGCTGCTGGCCTGGGGAGGGGGAGGTGGGCTTACATAGGAAGGGGGACCTCCTATGTGATTGACTAGGGAGGCGTATTCATCTTCTCTGGTTGATCCTAGACTGAAAGTGGGTACAAAAATTAGGGAAGCTGTCAATTATTAACCAAGTCCTGGCTATCTCTGGCTAATTGTTATAGGGCTATTTGTTGGCTTCTGGAATCTGTCACTAGAGACGTGGGACGTGGTTTGACTTCTTACACCAGAAGTCTTGACTTAAAGAGCAGACTGGCTTCCTAGGCTGGCGGTCTCAGGTTGTAGGTCAGAGTTCTGTTTTCATATATGACCTGGCCACTGTCCATTTATATATTCAGTCTCTCGAAAGCAATCATTAGCACTAGTTGTGTCAATTAACTTTATTAAAATGCTGTTGAGTCCTATTATCTTTCCTTTTTTCATCAGACTGTTTTTGATCTGTCGTTAGTGAAATGTAATCCAGAGAAATTCACATACAGTATGTGAACTGGTGGAAATGTTTATGTACACAGTATGGATGTTACATATACAATCTGTAACAGTGGAAATGAATCCTTGCCTGAAATTGTATGTTAAAGGAATAGATGTCACTGTATACAAACTGTAGTCATTAATCTTAAAATTGAATTTTTTAAAGGAGAGTAGTTTAAGTTATTAATGAAAAAATGATTCTGTAATGATATTTCTGTCATAGGTTAATTTTAACATCCTTTTAACTCTTAGGTGTTAAAGGCCATTTATTAAAGGAGTGCCCTTCTTGTGTTACTTTATTTAAGGTTTTCTTGTAGGACACATGTACACTGGGGCCTCAGAAAGGCCACCTCCACCCTGCCAGTGAGGCTACTGGAATATTGCTTACTCAGTATTCCACCTTTGAAATCGCACATCACTAGCTCCTGTGTTCCTCAGACCCAGAAATCTTGTCAAGCATTAGGTTTTACAGTGTGCGGTCCCCAGTGGCTCAGCTGGTAAAGAATCTTCCTGCAATACAGGAGACGCAGGAGATGTGGGTTTGAGCCCTGGATCAGAAAGACCCCTTGGAGGAGGAAATGCAGCCCACCCCAGTAGTCTTGCCTGAAAAATCCCATGGACAGAGGAGCCTGGTGGGCTACAGTCCAAAGGACCGCAAAGAGTCCGACACGACTGAGCAGCAGCGTGGAAACAGAAGGTATTAACTTTTCTCGGCTGTAAATTTCCAACTCTAAATTGCATCTACAGTCCTTTATCAAACCACACATCCTCCCCAAGTCCCCTGCCACCGAGCTTCTGTCTCAGGCCACTTGCCAGCCTGCTGATTGGCTGCCTTTGGGCCAGGTCCTCACTGGTCTGATGGAGTTAATCACCGCGGAGGGGATGCAGAAGGGTACTTTCAAGGTAATTTCTTCCCTGACTTCCTTCTCCAAAGGGAATAGATCCAGACACTTCTGCTAGAGTCTGCAATTCAGTAGGGAAGGGCATCAGCTCATGGAGAACACGTGCTCCAGGGAGAAGACAAATAAGAATGCATTTCAGGTCTGGAAATCAGCAGTGGAGATTCAGGTTCTGTGCTTGACAAGAGCTGAACGCCGGCAAGGGCGGCAGAGCCAATGTCCTTCAGAGCCAGCATCCTGTTTGTAGAGCAATCAGAGGAATGCGCACAGGGATGGAATTCTGGATTCCTATAGCCCTGGAGAGAGGGCCACAGGGGCATATGTATAAAATGGTGAAGGATGTTTAACAGGGAAATGGTTGGCCCCTTGGCGTTTAGGATTCAGGGGGATGAATTGCATCTGAAGGATGGAAATTAGACTTGAAGGTATTTATCCATTTGTGTAGATGATCACAGGACTTCACTTCGGTTTGCTAGGTTCCTGATAGAGCCCTTGTTTATGGAGAATGATTGATCCATTCAGATCCAGTTTATACTTTAAACCACCCCTCCAGGGCAGACGTGGTCCTGGTTTGGGGAGATCAGATATCTTGTTATACTTCAGGTGCCCCTTGTCGTGGATGAGATCCTGCAAGGCAAGAGGAACACCTATGTTTTGCTGATGATTCATTCATATGGAAATCCCTTCTGGAAGTTTCCCGGGGCATAAGCCTCTCTTTGGTCTTTATAACACTCAATTGAAATTTTAAATCCTAATGTTCTTCATTGTTCATCCTCCTGTACCGTGGAGAAGGTAATTGGCTGTGAGCTATTCCCTCATTACTTTTGGCAAATTAGGAGAATTCCTTCGAACCAGCCGTAGGTGAGCGCAGAAATTCCCAGACAGAGTTAATATGCTGTTCTCCTCCTATGTGTTCTTTCTCCCCATTTGGATCCTGCTGCTGGTGGCGCCAGCATTGGCAGCAGAAAGAAATATGATGTTTGGCTAATGGCTTGAGAAGGGGAGGGAAGGACTCTGGGTCACCTGTGGCAAAACCTATTTTGAGCTGAGCCAAAGGAGATTAATGCTGTCAGTTGCTTGATTAGCATTGCCACTTGCCTGGCTCTCAACTTCGAAATGTATTAATTCCGAGAGCACAGCTTGCTTGGCGTTGTCTCGTTCTCGTTTGCAACTCACCTTGTAAAATTGCACGGCGGTGGGCTGACTGGAGGGAGAGGTTGAGACGCCCGCAAAACTGCTCTTGTCTTTGGTTGGCTGTTATGACAAGGGCTTTCAAAATCAGGCTAAATTGCTTAAGCTTGAGCCTGCAAAGTAATTGGAACTTTGTGTCTCAAGTTAAACCTCTTTTTAGCAAAGCATTCTAGAGCGAGCATCTTAAATCTATTCAGATGTGTACCTGCATTTATTCATGTGGGCGTCAGGGAATTTCTTGCTAAGATAACCTTCCTGAGCACAACATTGTGGTGTGAATTGGTAATGTGTTCCTAGAGTCAGGCAATGGCAACCCACTCCAGTACTCTTGCCTGGAAAATCCCATGGACGGGGGAGCCTGGTGGGCTGC
>SJYA01002542.1:0-38609 GCA_006410615.1 Neotragus moschatus
CGCCTGCGCGTAGTGAGCCGGCCCCGCAGCCGCCTGCGCGTAGTGAGCCGGCCCCGCAGCCGCCTGCGCTTAGTCCAGGGGGTACCTTTTTATATGAAGAGAGGAAAGTCTGCGGGCAAAACTCCTCCTGTGGACACTACGGGTCTCAGTGAACATGGTTCTCGAAGCACGTCTGAGCAGGTGAAGGAGGACTTGTCTGTAATCGCTCTGGCAAGCTGGGCTGGGGTCCTGTGTCTGTGTGCAGGGATGCGATTGCACCAGGCAGAGTGGATACCATGGTGTGATCTGAGAGGTACCAGAAAGTCATTCTCCACCCAAACCTGTGACATTGACGATAGGAAGACTTGAGGTTGATATAAGTGCGGTCAGCTTCTGAAATGGCAGTGGTTCACAACTCTCTTGACCACCTTGGAAAGGACATGGTCAACAGATGCTACCAGAGGGCCTCTCCTCCACCCTCCACTGTAATCATTAAGAATTAATCTGGGGAGGAGTTTTTGCCCTATTGACATCTTTAATTGCTTTTGCGATTGTAATTAACTCCTTTTTAAGATTTCTTCTGATCATCCTTTTTGCTCTCATTCCCCTGACGCTTCCTGAAACTTGAATCTGGCTCATGTCACTTGCTCTCAGGAAGGCCACCTACCGGGCATCTCTCCTGAAAGCTAACAGCAGCAGACTTGTCCCGAGCTTTCATCATTCACACCCGGTGTCATTCAGCAAAGCTCTAGGAATGCTAGTTATTTTATTTCATTAGATTCTCCTGGTAGTTAGGTTTTCGAATGAATTCTGTTTAAAGAAAATTAATGCCCTGCATTTTAATTCAGCTTAGTTCCCGTGGCATTTTCTGTTGTGGTTTTCCATAGGCATCGTGACTTTGACACATCTCTCTCCCTGCAGGATGCATTTCATTTTTGCATCCATTCTGTCTTTATGGAGAATACCCCCTGAGCTTTCAACGTGCAGTGTAAGCATCCTCTCCTCCATCTTCTCAGAGAGCTGATCACTTCCCCTTTTGAGGGCTCATCCTATGTCTTGACTTTGGTCTGTGTTCACATTTATCATTCTTTATGGTACTTATTTATTTGTTTGTCTCCCATTCTTTACTACTTTACTAGCCTATAAAGCCCTTGAAGATTAGTTCCATGTGTCAACTATCTTCACATCCCTAGTGTCTAGCAGAGTGTATATAATAGATGCTCAGTAAAGCCTTGCTGTCTGAATCTGGAAATTGAAACGACTGTGGACAGAGAGGAGATACACTATTTGAAGCAAGGATTAAAAAGATTGAGGGTGCAAACCTGATCATGGGAGGCAAGGAAAAAGTGAAAAGAGTAGGTGAAGAGGAGGTGCTGTGAGGCAAAGCATTTGGTTTGTTTCTATTAGGAAATGTTGGAATCACCCAGCATTTGTGATAACTCTGATTTATCTGGGAGATAAGTAGGCTTTTCAACACCCAGTTTTAGAGCCTAAAAGGAAGATCAAAGCCAAAGTTATAAATGTGTGAGGCCTCTGTACATAGGAGGTATTTGAAGCTGTAGGTATGGATAAGAGTGTCCAGCTAGAGAAGATATCTTGAGAAGAGAAGAGGGCCCAGGCATCTAAAGGCATGTGCTTGCAAGTTTGTCAGAGGAAAAGAGTAAGAAGTAAGCCCCGTGAGAAATGAGCAGTAAAATATAAGGTGCAGTCATGTTTCCAGAAAGATGGATGGTCAACAGTGTTAGTGCTACTGAAATTTCAAATGAGAACCCAAGAAATATCTGGTAGAACAATGAATTGATAACAGGTTGGGTAAAATAAGGAGTACCTCAAGCTTAATCTATCTGAATCTGGAATGATTTTTGTTCCTAACTCAATTGGTCTGTGAAGAGATCTAAGGTAAGTGTCAGGCTTTGGTGATTCCCTAGAAGGATGTGGGCACATAGTCATACTCACGGTTATGATTAATCGTGGAGAAAAAGGATCCTGGTTACAAATAGAAAAGGAAAAGGCATATGGTGAAACCTGAGGGAAATTAGGTGCAAGCTTTCAAGAGTCCTCTCCCAGTGCATTCACACAAGATGCCCTTAATCCCCCCTAGAAACAGGTTATGGCAGCACATGTGAAACGTTGGGAAACAAGGAAGCTCATTAGAGCTTTAATACCCTGGATTTTTGTTTGAGGCTGATCACATTGGTATCCCCTGTCTGACCCATACTCAAATTCCAGACTCTCGAAAGAAAGCAGATGTTCAGCATAAACCAATAGTTATTACAAAATGTTTAGACACAGTGAGACATTCTTATCAGTTAATGGAAGGAACCCTCCGGAAATCAAGTTCTCAGACTCCAGCCAAGGGCTAACCTTGGATAACTGTCAGACCTCCTATGTTAACTATTTTCTGCACAGAGTCCATGTCTAGAATCCCTTGTCTTGGCAAATTACATTATCACCAATTCTCTTTAGCAAGTTAGAAACGTAAGCATTTCCCAAGCCACTTTCTGAAAGATAAGTAGGCTATTCAACAGCACAGCTTTTGACTGACCGTGTGGTTTTGGATACATGGGGAATTGTGAGAAAAGCTGTTACACATGTGTGTACACAATGCAAATATATGTTTGAAGGCTTCAAAGAGCTTCAAAGACCGTAAGAATTTCTGGGTCTAAGATACAGAAAAAATAAGAAATAAAGATAGGTGTCTGGCATCTAAATTTGCTTTTGCTCACAAAGCAAATGCAAAATCAGAAAACAAGTGTGGCATCTGAGAAATTAAGATTCTGAGCAAAGCTTTTGGTAGTATCACCAGGCTGAAAAGTCAAAAATTATAGTGAAAGGTCTTTTAAGAAGAAGCTTTATAATTGCTACAGGTTTTTGATTATTATACTAAAGGCCTACACCCTCGAAATAATGTTAAAGTGAAAACATCCTATTTTCACAAAGACTGAAAACCAAATTCCAACAAGCTCAATCTTAGACAAGAATAAGATGAAATGCCAGGGGAAACATTCAGTACACTTGGGAGGTGATAACCTTATTCAAATCTTTCAGTTGGCTGTACAATTTTTCTTTTTTTTTTCCTTTTCTTTTTTTCTTTTTATTTTTTAAGTTTAAATTTTTATTTTTTAGTTTGTTTTGCTTTACAATACTGTATTCATTTGCTATACATTGACATGAATCAGCCACAAGTGTACCTGAGTTCCCAATCCCAACCCCCCTCCCCCCTCCTTCCCCACATCATCCCCCCCGGATCATCCCCGCGCATCAGTCCCAAGCCTTCTGCATCGAACCTACATACAGAGCATTTGGTATTCAATTTTTAAAAAAGCCAGGTATACACAAAAGGAAAGACTTGACTTCAAACTAGAGAAAACAACAGGTAATTTAAGCATACTTATAACCAGTAAGAAATTGGAGTTATTGTATATGAACACTAAGTGTCTATAATTAATATCTCAGTAGAGAATTAGAAGCCATAAGATGTAAATTGAAGTCCTGTAATGGAAAAATAAAAATAAACAAAATTGAAATCTCAATTGAAGAGCATACCTCAAATTTGAGTGAACTATAAATTATCTGCAGAAAATATCCAGTCTAAAGCACAGAAGGAAGAAAGATGATAAAGAAAAGAAGAGACATATGAGACACAATGAAAAGATGTAATTGTGGTTCCAGAAAAAGAGAAGAAAGAAAATGGACAGAGGCAATATTTGAAGAAATAGTGGTCAAGAAGTTTTCAAACTTTAGAAAGATAACACTTCAAAATCTGGGTCTATGAGCCCCAGTGGAATTAATGCAAAGAAAACCAAGCTTTAGACACATCCCTGCAATTTCTGGATACTGGAGACAAAGAGAAATCTTAAAAGCATTCAGAGGTGTTGAAAGGCAGAGGACTTTGAAACAGCAAAACCAACTAATAACTTCTGAAGGGAAACAATGAGAGTCACAAGATAATTGAGCAATTTCCTCAAAGTGATGAAAGAAAATAACCCGGTAAACCTAGACTTCTTTACTCAGCAAAATATCCTTTAAAAAATGAAAGTACAATAAAAACACTTTCAGAGAAGCAAAAATTAAGAATATATTCCAGAAGCTTTTCAGTCAGGAGGAAAATGATGCCCGATGCAGACACAAAATACTGAAAGGAAGTCTATCAGAAGAGGGAAATGGAGTTGACTATAAAAGCAACAAAAGTAATATATCAAGGTGTTTAACGGTATGTGTTAATTACAGCCAGAAGAAGAAAAGCACGAGCTTTGGGAGCTGAGTAAATGGAGTTGAAGGGGACTCATACACAGGTGGAAGCAGGACAGACTTCTCCTTCCTGGGCTCAGAAATCACTGCGGATGGTGACTGAAACCATGGAATAAGAGCATGATTGCTTCTTGCCAGGAGAGCTGTGACAAACCGAGACAGCATGTTAACAAGCAAAGACTTCACTTTGCTGACAAAGGTCCATAGAGTCAGGGCTATGGTCTTTCTGGTAGTCATGTACAAACGTGAGAGCTGGACAATAAAGAAGGCGGAGCACTGAAGAACAGATGCTTTCAAACTATGGTCCTAGAGAAGACTCCCGAAAGTCCCTTGCACAGGAGATCAAACTAGTCCATCTTAAAGGAAATCAACCTTGAGTACTCTTTGGAAGGACTGATGCTAAAGCTGAAGCTCCAATACTTTGGCCACCTGATGTGAACAGCTGACTCATTGGAAAAAACCCTGCTGCTGGGAAAGATTGAGGGCAGGAGGAAAAGGGATGACAGAGGATGAGATGGTTGGATGGCATCACCGACTCAGTGGACACGAGCTTGAGCAAACTGGGAGATGGTGAAGGACAGGGAAGCCTGTTGTACTGCAGTCCATGGGGTCCAAAGAGTCAGACATGACTTGATGACTGAACAACGACTCTGATGAGCTGTCACAGCATTTTCCCTGGCTGGTGCCCTTGTGCTCACAACCCAAACTGGCTCCTTGGTAACAGGCAGTTTGTCATCCTTCTCTTCTTATGTAGCAGGGCCCTTCTGGGGGTCTGAGACCAAAGGTTCCTTCTTCTATCTGTGCCCTGTCACTTTCCATCTTTCTTGAATTGCTTGGTTTCTGGTTCAACAAGGAATGGCTTTCTTATTTACCTTAATGTTAATGGGTTAAATCTTTTAAATGTACTGTAAGCAGGTGATGATGTGAAGGCTCTAAGGTAAGCAACTTCATCTTCCAGAAAGGGAAAGGGAATTTCTGCTGAAGCTTTTCATGAGGTGGGGAAAATAAGATCCATACTGTTTTCCACAGTGGCCACACCAATTTACCTTCTCACCAACAGTGTGTGAGTGTTCCCTTTTCCCGACACTTTTAATTTTTTTGTCTTTTTGATCATAGCCATTCTAACAGGTGTGAAGTGATACTGTGTTTTTGATTTTCACTGAGCATATTTTCTAGTACCTATTGGCCATCTGCACGTCATCTTTAGAAAAATGTCTACTCAAATCCTCTGCCAAGTTTTAATTGTATTTTGTTGTCATTGAGTTGGATGAGTTCTTTAGAAATTTTGGATGTTTACCCGTTATTGGGCTTGCAAATATTAATCCCATTCAATAGGTTTCTTCTGAGATCTTTTTATAATTGTTATTTATTTATACAATTTTCATTTATTTTCTCTAGTTGCAGGGAGCAGAGGCTACTCTCTAGTTGCAGTGTGTGGGCTTTTTATTGCAGTATCTTGACTTCTCTTTTTGCAGAGCAAAGGCTCTTAGAGTGTGTAGGTTTCTGCCAGGGGCCAGCATGGGAATCCCACCTGTGAAACGGTCATGTGGCAGAAATCCGAATGGCCTTGCCCGAATCACCCTGGACCCACCGGGGCTGGACCCCGGCAAGTTTCGGTAGTTGTGGCATGTGAGTTGAGTAGTTGTGGCTCATGGGTTCTAGAGCACAGGCTCAAGAGTTGCAGCACACAGGCTTAGTTGCTCCAAGGCATGTGGAATCTTCCTAGATCAGGGATTAAACTCATGTTTCCTGCATTAGTAGGCACATTCTTTACCCCTGAGCCACCAGGGAAGCCCTCTTTTTTTGGAGATCTTAATTTCAATTAATTTGCATCAATGTTCAGCAGTGGATTGCTGGACTATTTATTTGGTAGTCCTACTTTTAATTTTTGGAGGAACCTCGATACTGTTTTCCATAGCGGCTGCCCAATTTTGCTTTCAGTGGAATTTTTATAAGCCTCCTTATCCCTTGGAACAGGGAGTTCAGTGACAAAATATATGCAGACCTTTTCCGTCTGATACCTTGAAAGCGTTTTGTAAGAGTTAATTCTCTTCCTCCCTGTTTTTCTACAGATGAAGCTGACAGAACAAGTTGCCCACAGACCGAAGGTTCTAGCCCTCTGCCTTGTGTCAGGCCTGGATCCAACTTAGAGTTTTAATAGCAGCAAAGTTTGGTCTCAACTTGCAAACTTTCTCTACTCTTTTAGCTGGAGATGAATGCAGCAAATATGAGACAGTGAGAAATGAGATGAAAAATTGACTCATTTTTTAAACTTAACGTTACTTGTTTTTAGCAAGTAAAATGGACTTGAAGGAGGCCTATTTGCTCCTAATGGATTTGCCAGTCCCTCCTGGTAATCAGATTGCACACCGCCTGCTCTCCTTTATCATCTGGTAGTCATTTTCAGAGCTAGTGAGACACCACGGGGGACTTGCTTCTGGCAGGCAGTTCTCCATTTGATTTGCACCATTTGTCCACGTGCATTTTTGTGCATTTGAGGAATGCACGTCACATCATCACTGAGCTTGATTTTTTCCATTTTGCCTGAGTGTGTGCTAGCTCTGAGGTGAGGACCCCTCATGCCTGGCTGCCCTGGAACGTGGCCCAGGCAGGATGTTGTAGCAAAGCTTCAGACAGCACGAGGGCCAGCGAAGGAGCTGAGATAAGCAGTATTTCCCTGTGCAAGCCCACTCCCTCCCTTTAAGTTCAAGAGGGGAAGAAGGAACCCCTACGTGAGAGTACAAGATGTGCAACAGTAGCATGTCTCTTGCCGGATGCACAGTCTTTCTGCTCTGTTCTGGAGCTTCATTGGTCCCACCCATTCCTGAGAACAAAAGCTTCCTACTGCTACATCTGCAGTCTCGTTTTCTTTGTTTGGTGCCAATTGCTTCTGTCTGAGTTGAACTAGGTTAGCCCCAGGAAAAACTTTGGAACAAGTTCATATTCTTCATCACCACCAACCCAAACAATATCTTCCAGCCCTCTGTGAGGATAGCATACCTCTTCAGCGGTGAAATACTTCTTTAGCATCTACTCTGTGCCTGTGTTTCAGACCACTGATTGATGTCAGTGATCCAAAGAGACAAAATCACTATCCTCAGGGAGCTTGGGCTTCCCTGGTGGCTCAGATGGTAAAGTATCTGTCTGCAATACAGGAGACCCAGGTTCAACCGCTAGATCAGGAAGATCCCCTGGAGGAAGAAACGGCAACCCACTCCAGTATTCTTGTCTGGAGACTTCCATGGACAGAGGAGCCTGGTGGGCTACAGTTCCTGGGGTGGCAAAGAGTCAGACATGACTGACTAACACTTTTCAGAGAGTTTATATTTTGACAGTGACCCAGGCCCAAATGCAGGCAAACCAAAAGTTCAAATGACCAGAGCGGACAGTCAGAGGAGTATGTGTGGTGTGGGCTGGTGTAAGTCTAAAGGAAAAGTGGGATGTGGCTACTTGGAGAAGAAAAAAACTTCTGCTTTTCTTCCAAGATGCAGGAATGTAAACCCTTTGCATCTCATCTCAAGAAAAGCTGCAAATCAGAATTTTTAACATGCAAAATCTCTGGTTTCTTAAATATTGGTAAGTAGCTCAAAAATTTTCAAAATATTATTCTAAATCCCAAACTACACAAACAACAAAAAATTCTCTGCCAGATTCTATTGATGGCAGTCAGTTTGTGACTTCTGCACAAAAGGTTAAGCAATTAAAATGGGCTTCCCTTGTGGCTCAGCTGGTAAAGAATCTGCCTGCAATGTGGGAGACCTGGGTTCGATCCCTGGGTTGGGAAGGTCCCCTAGAGAAGGATAAGGCTACCCACTGCAGTATTCTGGCCTGGAGAATTCAGTGAACATACAGTCCACGGGGTCGCAAAGAGTCAGACATGACTGAGCAACTTT
The DNA here is from genome assembly GCA_006410615.1 of Neotragus moschatus. Lineage (NCBI taxonomy): Eukaryota > Metazoa > Chordata > Mammalia > Artiodactyla > Bovidae > Neotragus > Neotragus moschatus. Next base: position 8,124 of record SJYA01002542.1, read on the forward strand.
CGCTTCACTTTGCTTCACTTTTAATTTCATGTGACCAACAGATAAGGAAACATAGTGTTAAGAAGCAGCTGCACAGGACTCCCTCCTGCTAAAAGAGACATAAGTGACCAATGGCCTGCTTTGTTCACTCCCCTTATTAGTCACTCATCATTACACCAAGGCCACTGCTTCTGCAGGCTGCAGCTAGCAGATGACCGGGCATGGCTGGACACAAAAGCACAAGGCAGACTCCTCCAATGGGCGACTCTGGCTCAGTGTTGCCCATGGACTTGGCCGAGCTGTTCTTCCTGCAGCTGAGGTTCGTGCTCCCCAGTCTTTTTTCCTTCCCTCTCTCCTTCCAGAGTAGCAGACCTGCATTGTGATCTCAATCTCTCCCTGCCTTCTCCTGCTTCCTCTCCCAATAAATCCCTTGCACATTGACCCTTCAGCAGACCCAAAGTAACACAGGGACCAGAGGTTCTGATTGAATAGGTGTATCCTTCCTAAGCCTGGTTTCTCAGCTTGTTATTTCCTATTGATGTTTTCCTGGCTTGTCATTCGATGTCTCAAAGGTGCCAAGAGCCCGAGGAGATCAACTTGAGGGCAAGGGGATCAGCTGGAATTCCAGTAGGTGGGGAGGAGAGTGGACACACAATGATGAGGTTCTGATGGTGGAGGCAACACGGGCTAAGAGGTTAACGGAGGCAGGTCTGGACTGCGGGCTGTGGTGATGGGTGGTGTCTTTCTTAGCAGAGGGTGGTAAAAGCCTTTCACAGTAACCGTATTTGAAACTGGATATCTTAAAAATTCAACTGAGTGTTCACTTATTTAGTTAAAAGGCAGATAGTTGCGGCATGTGGGAACTAGTTCCTAAACCCGGAATAAAACCCTGGCCCCTACACCGCCAGCCAGATTTTTAAAAAGAGCTTAAACCATGGTTTCTTCTTTCTGCATTTCTTCCTTGGATTTCTTTCCTGTCTGGGGGTGTTACAGAATGGGATTGCTGAATTAATATTTTATAACAATGCACACGGTACTTTTAGCTCCTTTGTATTGATGTTTTCAATCCATTTCTATTTGTTCTGTTTTTCACTGAATCTTGTGAGAAGTAACTATCACTGTCCTTGCAGAATCATGACTCAGACTTGGATCTGTTCACTCTGGTACTCAAGGGCCGTTGTCCAGATGGAGCAAAGACTGTTGTTGATGCATGTGTGTTGACAGTGACTGGAGTAGTGTATATNGTGGTGTGGGCTGGTGTAAGTCTAAAGGAAAAGTGGGATGTGGCTACTTGGAGAAGAAAAAAACTTCTGCTTTTCTTCCAAGATGCAGGAATGTAAACCCTTTGCATCTCATCTCAAGAAAAGCTGCAAATCAGAATTTTTAACATGCAAAATCTCTGGTTTCTTAAATATTGGTAAGTAGCTCAAAAATTTTCAAAATATTATTCTAAATCCCAAACTACACAAACAACAAAAAATTCTCTGCCAGATTCTATTGATGGCAGTCAGTTTGTGACTTCTGCACAAAAGGTTAAGCAATTAAAATGGGCTTCCCTTGTGGCTCAGCTGGTAAAGAATCTGCCTGCAATGTGGGAGACCTGGGTTCGATCCCTGGGTTGGGAAGGTCCCCTAGAGAAGGATAAGGCTACCCACTGCAGTATTCTGGCCTGGAGAATTCAGTGAACATACAGTCCACGGGGTCGCAAAGAGTCAGACATGACTGAGCAACTTTCGCTTCACTTTGCTTCACTTTTAATTTCATGTGACCAACAGATAAGGAAACATAGTGTTAAGAAGCAGCTGCACAGGACTCCCTCCTGCTAAAAGAGACATAAGTGACCAATGGCCTGCTTTGTTCACTCCCCTTATTAGTCACTCATCATTACACCAAGGCCACTGCTTCTGCAGGCTGCAGCTAGCAGATGACCGGGCATGGCTGGACACAAAAGCACAAGGCAGACTCCTCCAATGGGCGACTCTGGCTCAGTGTTGCCCATGGACTTGGCCGAGCTGTTCTTCCTGCAGCTGAGGTTCGTGCTCCCCAGTCTTTTTTCCTTCCCTCTCTCCTTCCAGAGTAGCAGACCTGCATTGTGATCTCAATCTCTCCCTGCCTTCTCCTGCTTCCTCTCCCAATAAATCCCTTGCACATTGACCCTTCAGCAGACCCAAAGTAACACAGGGACCAGAGGTTCTGATTGAATAGGTGTATCCTTCCTAAGCCTGGTTTCTCAGCTTGTTATTTCCTATTGATGTTTTCCTGGCTTGTCATTCGATGTCTCAAAGGTGCCAAGAGCCCGAGGAGATCAACTTGAGGGCAAGGGGATCAGCTGGAATTCCAGTAGGTGGGGAGGAGAGTGGACACACAATGATGAGGTTCTGATGGTGGAGGCAACACGGGCTAAGAGGTTAACGGAGGCAGGTCTGGACTGCGGGCTGTGGTGATGGGTGGTGTCTTTCTTAGCAGAGGGTGGTAAAAGCCTTTCACAGTAACCGTATTTGAAACTGGATATCTTAAAAATTCAACTGAGTGTTCACTTATTTAGTTAAAAGGCAGATAGTTGCGGCATGTGGGAACTAGTTCCTAAACCCGGAATAAAACCCTGGCCCCTACACCGCCAGCCAGATTTTTAAAAAGAGCTTAAACCATGGTTTCTTCTTTCTGCATTTCTTCCTTGGATTTCTTTCCTGTCTGGGGGTGTTACAGAATGGGATTGCTGAATTAATATTTTATAACAATGCACACGGTACTTTTAGCTCCTTTGTATTGATGTTTTCAATCCATTTCTATTTGTTCTGTTTTTCACTGAATCTTGTGAGAAGTAACTATCACTGTCCTTGCAGAATCATGACTCAGACTTGGATCTGTTCACTCTGGTACTCAAGGGCCGTTGTCCAGATGGAGCAAAGACTGTTGTTGATGCATGTGTGTTGACAGTGACTGGAGTAGTGTATATTCAGTTCTGTGGAAGAAATAACCAGCTACTGAAGTTTCCAACAGGCGGCCTTCATCCAGTCCCTCAGCACTGCTTTGCCTGTAAGTATGTGACTCAGGACAGAAGTGCTTTGAAACCAAAACAATGGATCTCCCTAGTCAGTTTCTAACAGATCTGTGTCTTGCAGGGAGCAGAACGTAGTAATCAATGGAACACTCTGAGCAAAACCATCTGGGGCTCTTATATCAATTTGAAAAAATGTACCTTAGAAAGAGTTTTTAAGAGCTGAATTTTCAGTTCTTAAATGAAGATGAACCCACTCTAAAAGAAACAAAATGTGATTCGTAAATGAAATACATCCACTGGTGGGCAGAAAGTTCTTGTGGCCTTTTTAATGCCTTAAGCTTCTTCTTCTACAGACTAGCATCTCCCACCATTCTGTGTCTTTGCTTTTATTTGATCTCTGTCACAGCTTTCTTTGTTGTCTCCCTTGACTAGGTGGTGAATCTGGCTCAGTTTAGAGAGGACTGGAGGTATGTTTGGGGGCCGAAAGTGGCTTACCTAAGATTCAGGATGCTGCTAAGTGGGAGTTTAATAGTCCCTGACAGACAGGAAAAGACCATTATAATGAAAAGGTTCTTGAGCTGGTAGGGAATAAGTAAAAAAAAAAAAAATCATTTAAGAAAAGACTGCTATTGTTCTTGCATCTGACACTTTAAATGCAGCTATTAAACTTGCCTCCTTCTTGGTGATTGGGCCAGGAAAACTAGCAGCTGACACCACTTTGTAAATCCAACTGTGTGAGATTTTCTGTGGCTTGCAGGCTACCTACTGATTCTTGCTTTTGTTTTTGAAGTCTGAGACTTCCTAGAGACATTCTCTTTCGTCAATATGTTTCTTTGTTTTATTGTGAAATACAACACCTACAGAAAGTGCTTTCAGTTTATATGAACTGCTGTTTGGTGAACGCTTATAAAGCTAAGAACCCTATAACGGCTACATCGTTGAAGACAAAGACATACCAGGCTCTAAATTTCCTTCTCAAATCTATCGCTCTCCCAGAGGCTAAACTTTGTCCTGGCATTTTTGATAATAATATCCTTGCTTTTTAAAAGTATCTTTGGCTCTTATAAATGCATCGCTAAACAATAATTATACTTACTATTTTATCCAGAACTTTTAGTTGCTTTCATCTGAAGGTTTATTTCTAATAAACCACGTTGGAAATGAAAGTCATTGCTTTCTTTGTTAAGAATAAGATATAGGAACATCCCTGGTGGTCCATTGGCTGAGAATCTGCCTGCTGAGGCAGGGGACACACGTTTGATCCCTGATCCGAGAAGATCCCACATACTGCTGAGCAACTAAGCCTGCAAGCTACAACTACTGAGGCTTAGTGCTGCAACTACTGCAGCCCTGACTCCTAGAGCCCGTGCTCAGCAGCAAGAGAAGCCACTACGATGAGAAGCCTGCACACCACAGGGAAGAGTAGCCTCCACCCACCGCAACTAGAGGAAGCCTGAGCATGCCAAGAAGTCAGAGCAGCCCAAATGTAAAACAAATAAACATTTAAAAACATATAAATCCAACTCTTTCTATTAAAATAAGCACACAGAAAACCAGAAAACAGGCATTTTTTAAAAAGGAAAAGTTGCCTTGATACTAGTTAGAATACAGGTCTATTAATATCTTTCAGCACTTCTTAGCCAGGGTTCTGGGAAAGAGTCAGGTCCTAACATCTGAAAGCATCCTTTGGATGGGATGTAATAACTCCTGTCTCATGCATCCTGTGTGGTACAGCCAGACTCATTATGAAGAGACAATGTATGAGGATTTGAAAACAAGCCTCTCAACTCCTTTTATATGGGACTCTCACCCCCAGTTGAGTTGGGCTGGATATTTTTCCATAAAGGCGTGAATAGCTCTTTCGAGTAACAAAATCTTACTAAAACATCAGTTTTGATCATTGAAATTGAACATCATTTATTTACCCTTCCCTGCTTTTTGTACTTTTATGTTGAATTCAATTTTACAACTTTCCCTATTTGTATCTTGAACTTTGATACTTCCTTTTGGTCCTTTTGATTTGGCAATTAATCGGACTTTCTTTTTTCTTTTTTTTAGGTAACTGGTTTCTGATTTTCTTTTTACTTCTGGTTGATGAGCCCCTGATCTCTCTGCTTGAAGAGGAGGATACAGACTGTAATTATAATATTGTTTAGTGGGTGTTATAAGTTGGATAGTGCCCTCGTCACATTTATATGTTGAAGGTGTCCCTCCCAGTATCTCAGAAGGTGACCTTATTTGGAAACAGGCTTGTTGCAGATGTAACTACTTAAGATGAGATCACACTGAAGCAGGGTGGGTCACTAAGTCAAAATGAGTGCTATCCTTACTGAAAGGGAGCAATTTATGTGCAAAGATGGGCATAAGTGAAGAATGACACATGAACATGAAGACAGAGATCAGGGTGATGTTTCTTTGGCCAAAGAACACCAGAGATTCCAGCCAGTAGATTTCCAAAAGCCATAAGAGTGGTGCGGTCAGAAGGAGCCAACCCAGCTAACCCCTTGATCATCAACTTCTGGCCTCCAGAGCTGTGAGACAACAAAGTTCTGTTGCTTAAGTCATCCAATCTGTGTTACTTGGTTACAGCAGCTGTAGCAGACTAAAATGGGAGGTTGTGAGTTACATCGAGATGAAGGATGATTAAAAATAGGGAGCATGCTTTTAATTTAGATCGATAGGAATCATGCCCTGCCCTCCTCCAGGGGACCGCCCCAACCCAAGGATTGAACCCAGGTCTCCTGTATTGCAAGCAGATTCTCTTCCAGCTGAGCCAGCAGGGAAGCCCTTAGGAATCAAAGGGACCTGAATTTGAAGTTGTTAGAACCTTAGACCTTGTCATCACTCTCATACATGCTTTTTCCTATTGAGACCCTCCATCCTGGATCACTCTGCCGAAGTTCTTCTGCCTCAGATACTCTTACATGCCCATTCCCACTTTGCCAGGAACCACTGTTATCCAAAGTTGCATTCCTGCAGAGGGACTTCTAGTTAGAGGACCTAGGAATCTCTAATGATTTCATATGTTTCTACGAATAAAACAAATTTTCCATTCTGGGGTACCAAAGAATACATGAAATGGGAGAGGCAAAGACAGAACTACCTTGTCCTAACTGCCCTACCTTCCCAGGTGCAAAGTGAAAGAATGATTTTTATCCCATATGTTCCAATAGCCAAACATTTCTACATTAACTAGCTCAGCTAAAAAAACTTTGAGACGGTTACCTGGGAGAAGTGTCACCCTCATTCATTGACTGGGAATGATGCCAAGGGGATGAATGAGATATTTCTTTTTGCCATAAGAGGGAAGCCAGAGATAGAAGTGACCAGTTCAAGTCAAGCCAAAGCTGAAAATCGGCATCATTTGTCACCATCTGAGGCTGTACAGGAGTATCAGGGTTGTGGATGAACCTACCAGTCCTCATGGGCTATTTCCTAGCTGTCTCGTTTTAAAGAGGATTTATATTTTGGAGTCTTGCTATAGATTACTTCTGAGACAGATGAAAGGAAACAATTTATAATTGTTTAACACGTGTGCACAGGTCAACTTACCCCACCTCCAAATTATCTGCCTTCTTAGGAATCACAGTTCTTTGGAGATTTATAGAAGGCACTGGGTTTCAATCACAGTATTAAATTCAGTGACCTTCAAGGGAAACAGGGAGCAAATTACAGCTTCCTCAACTTGTACATGCCAGGAGTTGGCCATTCATCCTGCTACCAGACAAATGAACATTGTACTGCCAGAGAGAGTAGAGAATGAAAGAAAAAAAAAAAAAGACGGTGGGCAGAGAAGACGAGTTTGGACACATTTATGATTTACAATTAAGTCATCCAGAGATGCTGAAGTCAAACTCCTGGACTAATTCCGCTGAGAAACCTGTGGGTTCAGAATATTTTTTGAGCTTTTGAAATGCAAGAAAAATAAAATTAGAGTTTAATTTCTTCAAAACTTTGTAAACTCTTCCAGAGTCCAGGACTGGACTCAGTATTAAAAATGAACTTGCTCTTTCCTTGCAGACAAATATTTTGAGCACAACTGTGGTGTGCAGTAGAGATCTATGCTACCTCCATTGTTTAATAAACACAGCATTCCAAGCTGTCACAGTGAGATAACCCTTCCACACCAGATAGTTAAGCTTCTTCTCACTTGTATTCTTTTTCAATGTCTCTGAGCCATGTTCACGATGGACGCTTAATCCCTAGTCAAGTCTCTGTCCGGAGCTGTCTGGAAACAAGGAATGACTTAAAAGGCAAACAATAAGCAAACTGGAGAAGAGAAGCACCTGACACCCCCAGTGTGACCAGCAAAGCTCAGGATCTTTAAGGTTCCCAGCTTCCAAATGTCACAGCACTGAACCAACACTTATAACCCATTTCTGAGACTAGGCATCGTCCAGGACTTGGACAACATCAGGGTCCAGCAACCGGGTCACCTGCTGGCTGTTGGACAGTTTTGCCAGATGATCTGCTGTCCATTATGTGACTTCCCCGTGGTCCTCTAGCTGTTTGGCACATTTTGCCAATGACTGACTGTGAAGTTCAAGCTGTGCTTCTTGTATCCAAATGAGTCATGGGTACATTAGAGTTTGGAAAGTAAGAGCAAAACCACAAATCCCAGTGGAAGAAATTACTTGTGAGATCTACTGTGCAAGATCAATGCAGTCCCTATTTGTCTTCAGCATCTCAAAAAAGAGATCAGAATTAAAGTGCTTCAGAATTGCACATGGTATTGTCAGCTGCAGGCTTTTAAAATGGTAATATACGCCAAGGGCCACATTGGCTGCTTCCGCCGCTGATGTGTTGTCTAGCCAGCTCAGGCCATCAGACAATTAAGATAACCCCCGAGTCAATAAAGGTTTTCAGCTCGAGTTGGGACATAATTGCCACTAGGTTATCAATAAGGTGGATGTTGAGTGTTTTATTCTTCGCTTGGAATCTATACTGTTGGAACATGGTTTACAGATGTTGGCTCTGATGGGAGGGTTTATGCTTTTATTCACCCCTGTGTGCGGAAGCACAGCAAGCCCTGGAGGGGGGGTTTGTCATACTGCTGCCTTGCTAGAAGCCCTAGAAGATTGCTCATGGATTTAGCTGCTGCCTAAAACATGTCTTGAATCTGAACTTCACCTGGAAGAAGCAACTCTCTCCCAGCCTGTGGAAGTCATAAGGGAGTCAGTCAAAGGGAGACAGAATGTTTTCTCTCATCTCTTTCTCACCCTCACTTCCTCCTCCAGGTCTGGGCCCCTTGAATTAATGGTTTCTCAAATTAGAATAAGAGGGTAATTCCTTTGCAACATCTCACACAACCCAGAAGTGGGTGTTCGATGTTTGGATGGGGTGACGCTGCGTAGGAGAGACAAATCTTGTATCGGGAGCTCCAAGCTGATGTGTGCGCTTGTTTTCTGGCACACTTACATTTGTGCCCATCTGTTTGGGAGGCAGGAGGCCTGCGGAGGGTGGCACAAGCCAGTTCCGAGAAGGTTCGTTTGCCAGTGGAGGAGCTGGTTCAGGCGCACAGCCTGCAGAACGCAGTGTGCGCCAACACGTCTGCCAAGAGTACCTTCTGTTTGGCAACACCGCCCGAACAGGACAGTGTGCTGCTCTGCAGCGGGCAACATCTGCCGATGGGAAGCTGGGGGGCGGGGGTGTGCCCCGAATGATTGACCCTGCTGCAGCCCGGCACTCAGCCCCCTCCAGAACGAGCTCACAGTGAAAACCTCATGCAAGCAAGCCTGTTCGAGCATCACTTATTCATTGTGGAAATAGGTATTAAATGCCTGGTGGTGGCTCAGTTGTGTCCAACTTTTGCGACCACGTGGACTGTATCCCGCCAGGCTCCTCTGTTTATAGGATTCTCCAGGCAAGAATACTGCAGTGGGTTGCCACTTCCTTCTCCAATTAAATGCCTACTGTTTGCAAGTCACTGTTGTATGTGCTCGTGGGTGACATAGGTGAATTTGACGTGGACCCCAGCTTTCAGAGGCTAACACACATGTCAAGAGCTGGTTGACTTAAGAGGAATGCTATAAACACAGAGACATGTGCACCAAAACCACAGTGATACACCACTCTCAGAGAGAGTCCAGAGAGGGGAAGAGGATGCTTAGCTACAGGCTGGGACACTGGTGTGTGGACTGGGATATGCGGAGGGGGAGGATTTGCGCCTGTGGTTGGAGTGGGAAGGACTTCTCAAGGTGGAAGGAACTCTAAGTTCAGGCAGGAGGGAGGGAGTATAGCGCCCAGCTGGAGTGTGGAGTGAAAAGAGGAGACCTGAAAGAGGGGGTGGAAAGATATTCTGAAGACAAGCCACCAGCTTGAGAGTCTGGCCTTGAAAAGCTGGTCAAGACAAACTATATTGCCTGTGGGTGCAGGGAGAGGGGTGAAGGAGGTGGGAGCTTGGTTAATTAAGAGACCACAGCAAATATGACTCAGGGAGCTCACACTGGGGCTCTGTGACAACCTTAAGGGGTAGGAATGGGGTGGAGGGTGGGAGGAGGGTTCAAAAGGGAGGGAACATGTGTATACCAATGGCTGATTCTTGCTGATGTATGGCAGAAACCAACACGATACTGTAAAGCAATTATTCTTCAATTAAAAATAAACAAGAAAAAGAGAGAGACCACAGCGAGAATGCTGATCCTCAGTCCCTTGGTGATGAGAGCCATGGCAGGGCTTCATCATTTATCACTTAGCCAGCACTTCCTGGACTTTTTGCTACAAGCTTCTTATGTGGACCATGTCATATCTGGCCTCTCCACATAGGTGGGGAGATAAATCAAGAGACACTTGAAACAAAATTCAATGAAATAAGGGCAGAGCTACAGGAATTCGTGTGAAAATCCAGGAATCCAGAGATGGGGTACACAGAAGCAGCCACATGCCCCAAATGTCACCCATGAGGCAGGAGACGGCATGACCTTCTCGTGTCTCAGGTATGTCCCAGCAGTGTGACTTCAAATTACATCACTCTTTTGCCTCTGCTTTTTCATTTGTTGCTATTGTTCAGTCACTCAATCCTGTCTGACTCCTTGGGACCCCATGGACTGCAGCACGCCAGGTTCCTCTGTCCTTCACTATCTCAAGGATGGAGTTTGTTCAAACTCATAATCTGCCTGCAATGCAGGAGACTTGAGTTCAATCTCTGGGTCAGGAAGATCCCCTGGAGAAGGAATGGCAACCCACTCCAGTATTCTTGCCTGGAGAATTCCATGGACAGAGGAGTTTGGCAGGTTACAGTCCATTGGGTTGCAAGAGTCAGACATGACTTAGTGACTAGACCACCACCAGCGTATTCAATGAGTAGGTGATGCTATCCAACCATCTCATCCTCTGTCACCCCTTTCAGTACCTTTCCCCCTCACTATTTCTCAGCATCACAGTCTTTCCCACTGAGTCGGCTCTTTGCATCATGTGGCCAAAGGATTGGAGCTTCAGCTTCAGCACCAGCTTCAGTCCTTCCAATGAATACTCAGGTTGATTTCCTTTAGGATTGACTGGGTTCATCTCCTTGCAATCCAAGGGACCCTCACAAGTCTTCTTCAATACCATAATTCGAAAGTATCAATTCTTTGGAACTCAGCCTTCTTTATGGTCCAACTCTCACATCCACACATGACTACTGGAAAGACTGTAGCTTTCACTGCATGGAATTTCGTCAGCCAAGTGATATCTCTGCTTGTTAATACATTGTCTTGGTTTCTCATAGCTTTTCTTCCAAGGAGGAAGGATCTTAATTTAATGGCTGCCATCACCATTTGCTGTGATTTTGAAGCCCAAGAACCCTCATTTGTAAAATAGCTCCTCTTTTGTATGATTGTTGTCAAAAATAATTGAGCTAGTGTATGTATAGGGCATAGAAATGTGATTGTCCTCCAGGTTCTGACCAGTAAGTGGTTGTTACCATTGTGTTATTGTCGTTGTGTTGTTGTTGTGGTGGTTGGGGTAGTGATGCAACACACAAACACTAGGTACTCATTTCTTTCTCTTGGGTCTGAGGGATGGGGGTAGTTCTGCTGGGATTGACTTGCTTGACTCCGGCTGAAGGTCTGGCTTAAGTCTGATGCCTGCATTTCCGAGGTCCAGACCCAGGAGCACCTTCCATCTGAGACATCACTGCAGAGAGCAGGAACCCTGGGGGCCAGGCCAACCAATGTACATCACATCCCCTCACATTCCACAACCAAGATTAACCTCAGTGGGGGAGGGAAAGGCATGCTTTCCATGGAGGTGAAGAGGAGTGTGCATGTGTGTGTGCATCCTCTGTCGCTCAGTTGTGTACGCCTCTTTGCACCCTCATGGACTGTAGCCTACAAGGCTCCTCTGTCCATGGAATTCTTCAGGCAAGAATACTGAAATGGGTAGTGATTTTCTTCTCCAGGGGATCTTCCTGACCCAGGGATTGAAACTGGGTCTACTGCATTGCATATTCTTTACCTCTGAGATATCATTTGAAGGAACAGAAGATGTGTAGTTTGGAGGAAATAATTTATTATGTTGAGTACGTCAAGGCTGTATATTGTCACCATGCTTATTTAACTTCTATACAGAATACATCATGTGAAATGCAAGGCTGGGTGAAGCACAAGCTGGAATTAAGATTGCCAGGAGAAATATCAATAACTTCAGATATGCAGAGGACATCACCTTTATGGCAGAAAGTGAAGAGGATCTAAAGAGCCTCTTGATGAAGGTGAAATAGGAGAGTGAAAAAGCTGGCTTGAAATTCAACACTCAAAAAACTAAAATCATGACATCTGGTACCCATTCCTTCATGGTAAATAGATGGAGAAACAATGGAAACAGTGAGAGACTTTATTTCCTTGGGCTCCAAAATCAGTACAGATGGTGACTGCAGCCATGAAATTAAAAGATGTTTGCTTCTTGTAAGAAAAGCTATGACAAACCTAAACAGTGTATTAAAAAGCAGAGGCATTACTTTGCTGACAAAGATCTGACTAGTCAAAGCTATGGTTTTTCCAGTAGTCATGTGTGGATGTGGAAGCTGGACCATAAAGAAGACTGAATGCCAAAAAACTATGCTTTTTAGCTGTGGTGTGGAGAAGACTCTTGAGAGTCCCTTGGACTGTAAGGAGATCAAACCAGTCAATCTTAAAGGAAGTCAGTGTTGAATATTCATTGAAAGCACTGATGCTGAAGCTGAAACACCAATACTTTGATCAACTGATGTGAAAAACTGACTCTAGAAAAGATCCTGATGCTGGGAAAAATTGAAAGCAGGAGGAGAAGGAGACAACAGAGGATAAGATGATTGAATGACATCACCTACTCAACGGACATGAGTTTGAGCAAGCTCCGGGAGTTGGTGAAGAACAGGGAAGCCTGGCATGCTGCAATCCACAGGGTCGCAGAGTCGGACAAGACTGAGCAACTGCACACCAACAACAAATATATTTCTAACTTTGGGAGTTCATTTTTGACTAAGAGTTACTATAATCTTTTAATTAGTGGAGGAATATTCATAAGGGGGGGTTTCCCAGGTGACTCAGTGGTAGAGTCCGCCTGCAAATGCAACAGATACAAATGTGATCCCTGGGCTGGGCAGATCCTGTGGAGAAGGTAATGGCTACCCGCTCCAGCATTCTTGCCTGGAGAATCCCATGGCTGGAGGAGGTTGGCCGGCTACAGTCCATGGGGTTGTAGAGAGTCAGACATCACTTAGGGACTGAGCATGCACGCATTCATAAGGGACTTAGAAATTTTCATAAGCTCTTTGTTGAATGATGCAAAATTTATTGTGTTCCGGAATGACCTGGAGGGCTGGTTAAAACATAGATTGTTTTGTCCTGCCCAAGAGCTTCCGATTCTGTAGGTCCTGAGTTGGCACTCAGGGAAGTGGCACATCAAACAGGTTCCTGGGTGATGCTGCTGTTTCTGGTCCAGGAGCCACACACGGAGAACCACTGGTGTGGAGGATGCTGCTGGTGCCCTGCCCAGATGCTCTCCACCCAGCCCCATGTGCTCTGAGCAGAATCACACCACATGGTTGTCCCATCTCTAGACAGCTCCCCTTGGCTAACTGAACCCTCTGGGAGGTAAAGCATCCCACCCAACAGGAACCCTGACCGCCAAAGACTTACAAATGGCTGATCCTCCTGTCTCAGGATGGAGCCAACTCTTTCTTGTCACTGATTCTCCAAAAACTCCCCTGTGACATTGACTCAAGCTCACTTCTGACTGATAGCATATAACTGTTAGCATTTTCCCCTTGCTGTCCCCCACTGTCCCCACTCCCTTTCTCCTGAAATCACCCCCTTGGTCAATCACAGGGTCAAGAGATTATATCTCAGCTCTGCTTCTAGTGAAACTGATGTAAGTCCGATGGTCCAGAGCTGGAGGGCCCCAAGTAAGGAAATCTGCTTGTATCTTGTTCAGGGATTTAGACATTAGGGGTTGAGGACACAGTTTTATGGAAACGGAAGTAGACAATCCAAAGAATTTTTGTTGAAAAAGAAGAGCTAACATAGATCTACTTGCCATGTGTAACATTTTATATAAGATTACACGTGGGGCAAAAGAGGCATATGGGGGCTTCAGTGGTGGGTCAGGAGTAAATAATCTGACTTCCAATGCATGAGACGTGGGTTCGCTCCTTAGGTCAGGAAGATCCCCTAGAGGAGGAAATGGCAACCCACTCCAGTATTCTTGCCTGGGAAATCCCATGGACAGAAGAGCCTGGCAGGCTACAACCCATGGGGTTGCAAAAAGAGCTGGACATGACTTAATGACTAAAACAACAAAGGAGATGTACAGATGTTTCCTGACAGTTGAAATCTAAAGTCTGGATATGACAAAGCTCTTGGTAATAATGGACCATTTAAGAAAGTTGCTGTGAGATAAGATCAACTTGGATTTCAGGTTAAGATTTCTGTGTGTTCTGGGGATGTCTGTGAAGGTTTTCCTGTAGATACCTGCAGGAAAGAGAGTGAGCTGTCAGACTAGGCTACAGCTCTGGGAATCATTTTCATACTTTGTAGTAGATCATGGGAGTTAATGAGGTCACTGATACTTTGAGCATCAAAGAACAGATGGCCTGGGGCAGAAATTTAGAGGGTGCCCTTGGTTATACCCAAGGGAAAGCAGACTTCAAAGAAAGTGCAGAGAGAGAATCTTAATGGAATTATAGAAAGGATCAGTGGGGCTGGAAATGGGAGCTCAATTTTGTTTTCAATTGGTTAACTTTATTTGACATATGTTGTAATATTGATATGAATTTCTGAGCCCTAGTGTTCATTTCTGTCTTTGTGTGTGTATGTATGTGTTTAGTCATTGGTTTGTGTATGACTTAAGTCACTTCAGTTTTGTCTGACCCTTTGTGAACCTCTGGACTGTAGCCTACCAGGCTCCTCTCTCCATGGGATTCTCCAGGCAAGAATACTGGACTGGGTTCCATGTCCTCCTCCAGGGGATCTTCCCAACCTGCGCCTGCATTTGTTGGGATCGAACCTGCATCTCCTACATTGGCAGGCAGGTTCTTTACTACTAGCACCACCTGGGAAGCTTCAGTGATTGGTTTAGACAAGAGCAAGCATTTTCACCTGCATGCGGTTTCTCAGAATGCTAAATAAATATATTCAGAGAAAGTGAGCGTTGGACATTTGAGAGAAGATAGGCATGCAGTGATGGGCAGCTGGGGGAAGGTTCTTTCAAATGGTCTTTATTCTGGCCATTTTATCTTATTCCAAAAGTGGGGAGTGGTGTGTGCCGAGGCAAATCCACAGAAGCAATCAAGTGACACTCCAGTGTCAGAGAGGCACCACGACTCTCTGGTGCCTGACTCCGTGACTCAGCAGCATGACTCAAGTTTATCTGACATGCATTGTGTGTGCCTTCCAGACTTGTTTTCTTGTCCCCAAGAGACAGAGTCGTATTGATGGAAATAATGTACAGGTATTGATCAATAGGTGCTCGAAGTTTCAGAAACTTATGAACTTTTGCATACTGTTACTTTCCCCTCGAAGTTTCCATTTTCTTCATTCAAAGACCTTTTTTGTTCTCTTCACTGGAAGTCTTCTTGGTTCATATAAATTTTATTTAATTGTATTTATATCTCTCCTCCTTTTTTTTTTTTTTTTTTGCTCTTTTAAAATATAGTTGATTGCTCCCACTTTCTAGTTCTTTCCTTGAAGTAATTGGTCCCAGAGTGAAACATTACCTTTAAGCTCATGCTAATATATGAATAACATTTTTTCACTTCTTCTTTCAGATTTTATTTAGCATTTGACACTGCCTCTTGTGTATGTTTGGGTTATTTTTTTTTTTTTTGCTCTTGTTTTTGATTGTTTTCCTAGACTATGCCTCTTTTGTCTCTAGATTATTTATGACTATGTTATCAACAGTCATTAACTCTGTGAGTAAACCGAATTAAAAAACATTAGAGATTACTGTGTGTTTTGGGGATGTCTGTGAAGGTATTACTGTAATAACCCATAGCTCTTGGAGGTCACTTTACAAGTGTCTTCTCATTTCATTACTTAATTTTGTCTTTAGTTTAAGCTGCTTTTGCAAACAGCCTTATTTTGCCTGGGCTTCCCAGATGGCACCTGCCAATGTAGGAGACACAAGAGACCTGGAGTCTGATTCTTGGGTCAGGAAGACCCCTTAGAGAAGGAAATGGCACCCAACTCCAGTATCCTTGCCTGGAAAATTCCATGGACACAGGAGCCTGGGGGGCTTATTCCATGAGCTTGCAAGAGTCAGACATGACTGAGCACACACATCTCATCTCAATTTTACTTTGGTTTCAGCTTCTATGCTCCCCCTTCTTCTTTTAATCTCCTTATATAATGCCTTACTCTTGTCTGTCACATTTCTGAAGTACTTAAGGCTCAGTTGAATTAATGCACCATACTTGGTGCATTACATCTTTTTCGAACTTGACAACTCAGCCACGCTATCTTATCCCTGGAGAGCACTAACATTTCTTCTGCCTTCAATTAGGAGCTTATACAGAAACTGATTGCACTTGCAACTCATTTATTCAACAAATATTATTAAATCTTTACTACATGCAAAGCACTAGGCCAGGTTCTATGGGGGAGATAAAGCAGAATGAATTGAGATTTTTATTTATTAGCACGTATGAATCTGTCAACAACCCTAGTCCCATAATATCCAGTAAAAGCCAAATATGGGACCAAGACTTTATGAAAGGTACAAACTCAATGACAATGGAGTGCTGAGAAAAAGAAACTGATGAAATTCATTGAAGGTAATTACTTTTTAGCAATTGATGGAGGAGAAATTTATTCCACTGATCACTCAAGTCAGCTAAGCCAGACGCACTTACATTTCAACACTGACAGTGATAAGCTGGTAAATGTCCATCAGTGAGTTCTCTGGGGTGGCAGGCAGGGAGGAAGTAATTGTGCCTGTTGTGTGTATACATGGTGTAAATACTTTCAGTACAGCTGATTTTAAGCTATCAACCTGATGTTACTGGATGTGAAGCTGGAAAAGCATGCACAGAATTGACTCTCCTGAGGCAGTATGAACTGATTCTATTGCACCAGAATGTAGCCCGGAAATAATTACTAACAGAATATTTTGAGTTGTCTTAAAACTTTCCAGTAAGAGTTGACTCGTTGGAAAAGACCCTGATGCTGGGAAAGATTGAAGACAGAAGGATAAGAAGGCAGCAGAGGATGAAATGGTTGGATGGCATCACTGACTCAATGGACATGAGTTTGAGCAAACTCTTGGGGACCGTGATGAACAGGGAAGCCTGGTGTGCTCTGATTCATGGGGTCCCAAAGAGTCAGACATGACTTAGGGACTGAACAATGACAACAAAAACTTTCTAAATTCACCATTTGTTCCCTGTAAGGAACAGTAGTAAATAGTTGAAAAAAGACAAAGAATTACATGTTTTTATGAATCAGAATCATGAGGAAAAACATATTTCTACTATATTTGATTTACAGCGTTACATCCTGAGAAATATGTGTGCTTAGTTGCTCAGTTGTGTCCAACTCTTTGAAACCCCATGAACTGTAGCCTGTCAGGCTCTTCTGTTCATGGGATTCTCCAGATTAGAGTACTAGAGTGGGTAGCTATTCCCTTATTCAGGGGGTCTTCCGGACCCAGGGATCAAACCAGGGTGTCCTGAATTGCTGGTGGATTCTTTACCATCTAAGCCACCAGTGACGTATACTGGGTGGAAATAAGGAAAAGAATGAGGCCAGTGGACTTACTATAGGGGCCTTGGGCTTCCAGAAAAATTGATTCAATATTATAATTGCTGATGGCAGGAGTGGGCACTAGGGCTAATTGTTCCCTTCGTATCATTAGATGGTGGTGGTTTAATTGCCAAGTCATGTCTGACTCTTACAACCCCATGGACTGTAGCCTGCCAGGCTCCTCTGTCCATGGGATTTCCCAGATAAGAATACTGGACTGGGTGGCCATTTCCTTCTTCAGGGTATCTTCCTGACCCAAGGATCAAACTGGGTCCTCTGAACTGCAGGCAGATTCTTTACCAACTGAACTATGATTGGCCACTAAAAATGAGTATGATTTATTATTGTGAATTCCAAATATTTTAGTATATGTTTAACAGTGGAAACAAGCCAGGGTTTCATGTAAAATGTAAAGGCTGTACTATGAATATCTAATGGCAGTTTATTTTGACTTTTATTTCTGTATCATATACTTTAATGTGATGGCATTCATGGAGAATATAATATTTATGTGCTCATATTTTTTCAGTTGCTATTACTTCACTTTTACATTTCCAAGCATCCTCACATACTTCAGTTTTTGAGGATCGATGTAGGTCTGTATGAGTTTAATGATGATAAAGAATATCAGACACAGAGACAAGCTGACAATGAAGTCCAGTTTGTGTGTGAGGAACAACAAAAAGCCCAGGAAAGCCTAGGATTTAGAGGCATATGTCTTAGTCAGCTGGGGCTGCTATAATAAAATACCCTAAGTTTGGTATTTTTGAACAGCAGAAATGTGTTTCTTGCACTTCTGGACACTGGGAAGTCCAAGGTCAAGGTGCCAGCAGATTCAGGTCCTGGTGAGAGCCCTCTTCCTTTTTGTAGACAGCTGCCTCCTTACTGAGTCCCCACAAGGCCTTTCCTTGGTGCATGGACGTGCACAGAGAGACAGATTTCCCTTCCTCTTCTTACAAGGGCATTGTAAGGGATTAGTTCTATCATGGGGGCCTGAGCCTCAAGACTTAATTTAAAAGTAATTGCCTTGAGGTAAAAGATAGAATCCCAGGGACAGGGGAGCCTGGTGGGCTGCCGTCTATGGGGTCGCACAGAGTCAGACATGGCTGAAGCAGCATAGCAGCAGCAGCAGCAGTAGACAGAATGGTAGAAATAAATGAATCAGAGAGGAAAAAAGAAAAGCGAATTAAAAGAAATAGAGGACAACCTCAGAGACCTCTGGAACAATGTTAAATGCCCCAACATTCGAATCATAGGAGTCCCAGAAGAAGAAGACAAAAAGAAAGACCATGAGAAAATACTAGAGGAGATAAAGTTGAAAACTTCCCTAAAATGGGGAAGGAGATAATCACTCATGTCCAAGAAACNTGGGAGTAATTTTGTCCCCTCCCCCAACTGGGGGAGGTGGACGTAGGGCGATGCCTGGAGACTTTTTTGATTGTTCCAGCTGAGTGGGGAGATGCTATTGGCATCTAGTGGATAGAAGCCAGGGATGCTGGTCAACACCCTACAATGCACACAACCACCCTTCACAATACAGAATTACCCAGGTCAAGCCAGTCAATCCTAAAGGAATTCAACCCTGAATATTTATTGGAAGGACTAATGCTGTAGCTGAAGCTCCAATACTTTGTCTACCTGATGTAAAGAGCCGACTCATTGGAAAAGACCCTGATGTTGGGAAAGATTGAGGGCAAAAGGAGAAGGGGACAACAGAGACTGAGATGGTTAGATAGCATTAGTGACTCAATGGATAGGAATTTGAACAAACTTCAGGAGATAGTGAAGGACAGGGAAGCCTGGTGTGCTGCGGTCCATGGGGTCTCAAAGACTTGGACACAACTTAGCTACTGAATAACAACAAGTTATCCTGAGATCATGACAGTATTTATTGGAAGGACTGATGGTGAAGCTGAATCTCCAATATTTGCCAATTGGTACGAAGAGTTGACTCATTGGGAAAGACCCTGATGCTAGGAAATATTGAAAGCAAAAGAAGAATGGGATGGCAGAGGATGAGATGGTTAGATAGCATCACCAACTCAATGGACATAAATTTGAGCAAACCTTGGGAGATAATGAAGGACAGGGGAGCCTGGCAGGCTGCAGTCCATGGGATCACAAAGAGCCGGACAGGACTTATTGACTGAACAACAACAACAAATGGCAATAGTGCTAAGGCTGGGAAACCCAAATATAAAGGGATTGAAAGATGACAGAGCTTATTTAATGCTGAAACTTCAAATAACATGCAAAAACCTGATTTCACTGGGGCTCTGATGATGAATTTATTACAGATTCAGTGTCAACTAACATGTATTGGGTTTCTCCTGGATGACTTCCTGTACAATTATCCCAGATGCCTTGGGCTCTAGGCATTATAAGCCTTTTTTTTTTTTTTCCTTTAAATAAGGAGGGAACAGGCTCTGAGAGGTTCTTTCCCAATGTCAGAGCATCCCTGAGTGGTGGAGCAGATATTTGAACTCCAGATCTCTGCTTCAGAGAACTGACTCAGCAGGAAAAGGTTGTTCTGGTGGCATCATGGAGTCTTTATTTGGCAGGGGTCCTCTTTCACACAGCCCGTTGGTCACTTGAGGTCTGGCTGGGTGATGTCATTCATAGCATCAACAGCCTGCTGACAAGTGGCGCTTAATTGTTTCCTTTCAAAATTGGTTCTGTTGGCGAATAAATGGGTGACAGCAAGCAATTATTCCTTTCTGTCTTTTGTCTGTGTTCTCCAGTCTTACTCAGAGACACAAAAGAACAGGGTTTCTACAAGCATAAGTGCCAGTGGGTGGCTGTGAATGGGTTTGAGCCACGTGACTTGGAGCAAATGCTGAGCAGACCACATCCAGGTGTTTCTCACAAGAGGCTGTGCCCGCTCATTTAAATTTATGAGCGTGGTGACCACAGGTCTGCTCCTGCCACAGTGGAACAAGGCTCTGGGAGACCCTGGGCTTGGGGTGCAGCGTCTTGGGCCCCAAAACATCACGAATTCCTCGTGCACACACTTCCCCTTCACTGGCCCTAATACTGCCCACTGCGGCCCTGTGCTGGTTCCTCGAAACCTACAACTGCCCTGGAAAAGGAAACTTTTCATTTCCTTTGGCATTTAAGAGCCTTGCAAAGCTAGGGTAGGTGTTTCTCTGAGCCACAGGAGAGTCTCTGGAGCAGGCAGGCCATCCATTTCCAACCTATTGCAGGGCAGCTCAGGCGTCATGAGAGAGACTTAATCTCTACCGATTAAACATTAAGTGCTTTCTAACATTTAAACGTTAGGCTCATTTTATGATTGTGAAAGCAGCAATAAAGCAAGAGGAAGAGAAGTTTACTGCACCTTAACTTGTGTGGCAAATTGAATTTCTATCGACAAGAAGATCTTCTACCCCAGAAGAGCCCTCCAAGTGCCTGGATGGAGAAGGATGGCCAGAGGGTTGTGGATTAAAAAAAAAAAATCCAGTAATAACATTTATAGAGATGAGGCTGTCAACACTGCCCTTAATACTGATGGTTAATTTTGACAGCCATCTTTATGGTATGGGGGGAGGGATCACCCTCGTCCCTGGGGAGTGTACAAACAGATGAAACTAAACCAATGTCAATATTTGCAGTGGTTGTGTTCACCATGTTTGGTCTTTTTTTTCCTTCCCACTATGATCTATTTTATCCATAAGTGTTAATTAGCATAAAGGACTAACATACTCTTTAGCATAAAGAATTCTGTACTCTGGGCATATTTTTGTATCTTTTTGTGTGTATGTGCAGATTTCTTTCCTGGAATTGCACCTGTCTGCCCAAAGATGGCGGAGAAGGCAGTGGCACCCCACTCCAGTACTCTTGCCTGGAAACTCCCATGGACGGAGGAGCCTGGTAGGCTGTAGTCCATGGGGTCATTGGGGGTCGGACACGACTGAGCGACTTCGCTTTCACTTTTCACTTTCATGCATTGGAGAAGGAAATGGCAGCCCACTCCAGTGTTCTTGCCTGGAGAATCCCAGGGACGGGGGAGCCTGGTGGGCTGCTGTCTGTGGGGTCGCACAGAGTCGGACAGGACTGAAGCGACTCAGCAGCAGCAGCAGCCCAAAGATGGGGCTTCCTTGGTGGCTCAGTGGTAACGCATCCATCTGCCAATGCAGGAGACTTGCGTTCAACCCCTGGGTTGGGAAGTTCCGCTGGAGAAGGGCATAGCCACCAACTCCAGCAGTCTGGCCTGGGAAATCCCATGGACAGGGGAGCCTGGCAGGCTACAGTCCATGGGGTCGCAAAGAGGCGGACACACCTGAGTGACTGAGCATGTACACACACCAAAAGATGGGACTCACAACATTAGCTAGTATTTACTGAAGTTTCTTCGTGGGCAGGGCACTTTTGGTCTGAGCACTGTACTCGTGCTAACTCAGGGCTCTTCTTCCTCCAAGATGGGTGTTCTATGCCTCTCTTTGCCAGGAAGAAGGTGGAGAAAAGGGTGTTGAGGATGTGCTGCAAAGCTGGGACTTGATTCAGGGGAGTCTGACTCCTGAGTCTGCACTCTGAGCACCTGAAACAAGGTCATAAGCTGCTTGCTTCTCTTGCTTCTTGCACATGGGAAGGGACGTTGGGTTGCTATGGAATTTGTGAGCTTCAGAGCATGGGACCCAAAAAGTGAAAGTGGAGATGAGGGTGGAGGTGGGGAGCCAACTAGTCTCCATACTAAGCCAAGGACTTGCCAACCAGTGTCCTGCCCCCAGAATCACTCACTTTAAGATGTTCTCCTCTCCTGGTTTACTTGTTTGGGGAGTAAAGGTCTTGCCTGATGCCTCAAAGTCTTCTTTAAAAGGAATCTAGATCTTGCTTGGATAATCCCATGGACGGAGGAGCCTGGTGGGCTGCAGTCCATGGGGTCGTGAAGAGTCAGAGACGACTGAGCAACTTTGCTTTCACTTTTCACTTTCATGCACTGGAGAAGGAAATGGCAACCTCCTCCAGTGCTCTTGCCTGGAGAATCCCAGGGACGGGGGAGCCTGGTGGGCTGCCGTCTATGGGGTCGCACAGAGTCGGACACGACTGAAGCGACTTAGCAGCAGCAGCAGCAGCAGAGCTTTAAGAACAGGATTGGCTTGAAGTAGCTCAATTACCACTCTCAACGGAAGTATATGCATCTTATATATTAATTCACTTGCTTAAGCCATTTCAAACTGTGTATTAAACTTTTCCTCACCTGCCAAAACAGCAATTTCATATGAAGCAACCCTACAGATGGGGCTTCCCAGGTGGCACTAGTGTTAACCCGCCTGCCAAACCAGGAGATATGAGAGACGAGGGTTCAGTCCCTGAATTGGGAAGATCCCTTGGAGTGGAGTGGCAACCCACTCCAGTGTCCTTGCCTGGAGAATTCCAATGGACAAAGAGCCTGGTAGGCTAGAGTCCATGGTGTTACACACAGTCAGACATGACTGAAGTGACTTAGCACAGCACATCACAGCAAACCTATGTATGTTTATCTTTATATTTATAAATTTGCATGTGCAAATGCAAAGGAAACATCCCTTAATCACATTTGGTGATTTAGTACAATGATTTTTCCTTTGTGACATCCAGATATTTTTCTTCTTTTACAGATATTTATTCTTAGTCCTCTTCCCCTCTTTTAGGATGATATTCCTTTTTAGCTGATGTTCATTGTCACCCAGGTCTTTTGTAGGTGTACTTATCCATAGACATTAGGTCATTCTTTTATTTTTAATCCATCTTTATTATTTTACCTTAAGTTAACCTTTAACATGACTTACCAAGAATAGTCTTTTATAGTAGATAATACTCTTAGCAACAGTGTTGAAAATTCTAAAAGAAGTTACATAACATAGGAAAATATTTTTAGAGCTCTTCAGTTATTCTATTATCAACATTTTGGCTTATTATATCTTTTCATTTATTTTCAGTTCAGTTCAGTTCAGTTGCTCAGTCAAGTCTGACTCTTTGTGACCCCATGGACTGTAGCACGCCAGGCCTCTCTGTCCATCACCAACTCCCAGAGTTTACTCAAACTCATGTCCATCGAGTCAGTGATGCCATCCAACCATCTCATCATCTGTCGTCCCTTTCTCCTCATGCCTTCAACCTTTCCCAGCATCAGTGTCTTTTCCAATGAGTCAGTTCTTTACATCAGGTGGCCAAAGGATTGGAGCTTCAGCTTCAGCTGTCAGTCCTTCCAATGAATATTCAGGACTGATTTCCTTTATGATGGACTGGTTGGATCTCCTTGCTGTCCAAGGGGCTCTCAAGAGTCTTCTCCAACACCACAGTTCAAAAGCATCAGTTCTTTGGGACTCAGCCTTCTTTACCATCCAACTCTCACATCCATACATGACTACTGGAAAAACCATAGCTTTGACTAGTCAGACCTTTGCTGGCAAAGTAATGTCTCTGCTTTTTAATGTACTGTCTAGGTTGGTCATAGCTTTTCTTCCAAGGAGCAGCAGCTCAGTTTTAATTTCATGGCTGTAGGCACCATCTACACTGATTTTGGAGCCCCCCAAAAATGAAGTCTGACATTGTTTCCACATCTATTTGTTATGAAGTGACAGGACCAGATGCCATGATCTTTGTTTTCTGAATGTTGAGCTTTAAGCCAACTTTTTCACTCTCCTCTTTTACTTCCATCAAGAGGCTTTTTAGTTCTTCACTTTCTGCCATAAGTGCAATGTCATCTGCATATCTGAGCTTATTCCAGCCTGTGCTTCATCCAGCCCAGTATTTCTCATGATGTGCTCTGCATATAAGTTAAATAAACAGGGTGACCATAAACAGCCTTGACATACTACTTTCCCAGTTTGAAACCAGTCAGTTGTTCCATGTCCAGTTCTAACTGCTGCTTCCTGAACTGCATACAGATTTCTCAAGAGGCAGGTTAGGTAGTTTGGCATTCCCACCTCTTTAAGAATTTTCCACAGTTTGTTGTGATCCACACAGTCAAAGGCTTTGGCATAGTCAATAAAACAGAAGTAGATATTTTTCTGGAGCTCTCTTGATTTTTCAGTGATCCAGTGGATATTGGCAATTTGATCTCTGGTTCCTCTGCTTTTTCTAAATCCAGCTTGAACATCTGGAAGTTCACGGTTCATGTATTGTTGAAGCCTGGCTTGGAGAATTGTGAGCATCAATTTACTAGAGTGTGAGATGAGTGCAATTGTGTGGTAGTTTGAGGATTCTTTGGCATTGCCTTTCTTTGGGATTGGTTGAAAACAGACCTCTTTCAGTCCTGTGGCCACTGCTGAGTTTTCCAAATTTGCTGGCATATTGAGTGCAACACTTTCACAGCATCATCTTTTAGGATTTGAAATAGCTCAACTGAAATTCCATCACCTCTACTAGCTTTGTTTGTAGTGATGGTTCCTATGGCCAACTTGACTTTGTATTCCAGGATGTCTGTCTCTAGGTGAGTGACCACCCCATCATGATTATCTGGGTCATGAAAATCACTTGTATGGTTCTTCTGTGTATTCTTGCCACCTCTTCTTAATACCTTCTGCTTCTGTTAGGTCCATACCATTTCTGTCCTTTATCAAGCTCAGCTTTCCATGAAATGTTCCCTTTGTATCTCTAATTTTCTTGACGAGGTCTCTAGTCTTTCCCATTCTGTTGTTTTCCTCTATTTTTTTGCATTGATAGCTGAGAAAGGCTTTCTTATCTGTTTTTGCTATTCTTTGGAGCTCTGCATTCAAATGGATATTTCTTTCCTTCTCTACTTTGCCTTTCACTTATCTCCTTTTCACAGCTATTTGTAAGGTCTCCTCAGACAACCATTTTGCCTTTCTGCCTTTCTTTTTCTTGGGGATGGTCTTGGTCCCTGCCTCCTGTACAATGTCATGAAGCTCCGTCCAAAGTTCTTCAGGCACTGTGTCTATCAAATCTGATCCCTTCAATCTATTTCTCACTCCCACTGTATAATCATAAGGGATTTGATTTAGGTCATACCTGAATGGTCTGGTGGTTTTCCTTACTTTCTTCAATTTTTAAATCTGAATTTAGCAATAAGGAGTTCATGATCTAAACCACAGTCAGCTCCTGGTCTTGTTTTTGCTGACTGTATAAAGCTTCTCTATCTTTGGCTGCAAAGAATATAATCAATCTGATTTCGGTATTGACCATCTGGTGATGTCCATGTGTAGAGTCTTCTCTTGTGTTGTTGGAAGAGGGTGTTTGCTATGACCAGTGCATTCTCTTGGAAAAACTTTATTAGCCTTTGCCCTGTGTCATTCTGTACTCCAAAGCCAAATTTGCCTGTTACTCCAGGTGTTTCTCGACTTCCTACTTTTGCATTCCAGTCCCCTATAATGAAAAGGACGCCTTTTTTGGGGTGTTAGTTCTAGAAGGTCTTGTAGGTCTTCATAGAACCGTTCAACTCAGCTTCTTCAGCATTACTGGTCAAGGCGTAGACTTGAATTACTTTGATACTGAATGGTTTACTTTGAAACAAACAGAGATCATTCTGTTGTTTTTGAGATTGCTTCCAAGTACTGCATTTTGGACTCTCTTGTTGACTATGATGGCTACTCCATTTCTTCCAAGGGATTCTTGCCCACAGTAGTAGACATAATGGTCATGTGAATTAAATTCACCCATACCAGTCCATCTTAG
Source organism: Neotragus moschatus (assembly GCA_006410615.1). Lineage (NCBI taxonomy): Eukaryota > Metazoa > Chordata > Mammalia > Artiodactyla > Bovidae > Neotragus > Neotragus moschatus. The sequence continues at coordinate 33,918 of SJYA01002542.1, forward strand.
TTAGCTGATTCCTAAAATGTTGATATTCACTCTTGCCATCTCCTATTTGACCACTTTCAGGTTCCTATGCAATATTGCTTTTTACAGCATTGGACTTTGCTTCTATCACCAGTTACATCCACAACTGGGTGTTGTTTTTGCTTTGGCTCTATCCCTTCATTCTTTCTGGAGTCATTTCTCCATTGATCTCCAGTAGCATATTGGGTACCTACTGACCTGGGGAGTTCCTCTTTCAGTGTCCTATCTTTTTGCCTTTTCATACTGTTCATGGGGTTTGCAAGACAGGAATACAGAGGTGGTTTTTCATTCTCCTCTCGAGTGGACTACGTTTTGTCAGAACTCTCCACCATGACCTGTTGGTCTTGGGTGGCCCTACTTGACCTGGTTCATAGTTTCATTGAGTTAGACAAGGCTGTGGTTCATGTGATCAGATTGGTTAGTTTTCTGTGATTGTGGCTTTCAGTCTGTTTGCCCTTTGATGGAGAAGGATAAGAGGCTTATGGAAGCTTCCTGATGGGAGAGACTGACTGAGGGGGAAACTGGGTCTTGTTCTGATGGGCAGGGCCATGCTCAGTAAATCTTTAATCCAATTTTCTGTTGATGGGTTGAGCTGTGTTCCCTCCCTGTTATTTACCTGTGACCAAACTATGATGGAGGTAATGAAGATAATGGCAACCTCCTTTGAAAGGTCCCATGCATGCACTGCCACACTCAAAGTCCCTGACTCTGCAGCAGACCACTGCCGGCCCACGCCTCTGCCAGAGACTCCTGAACACTCATGGGCAAGTCTGGGTCAGTCTCTTATGAGGTCACTGCTCCTTTCTCCTGGGTCCTGGTGTGCATAAAATTCTGTTTGTGCCCTCCAAGAGTCTATTTTCCAGTCCTGTGTAAGTTTTGGCAGCTCTGTGATGGGACTAATGGCGACCTCCTCCAAGGGGGCTTATGTCATACCCAAGTCTGCTGCACCCAGCCCAAATCTGCTGCGCCCAGAGTCCTTGCCCCTGCGGCAGTCCACTGCTGACACTCAGACCCAGTTCTGTCTCAGTCTCTGCAGAATTTCTGGGTCCTGGTGCAAACAAAGTTTGTTTGAGTCCACTGAGCATCTCTGGCAGGTATGGGGTTTGATTCTAAAGGTGATTTCACCTCTCCTACCATCTTGCTGGGGCTTCTCCTTTGCCGTTGGATGTGGGGATATCTCCTCAAGTCATTCCAGGTTATTTTAATTCATCTTATTTCAAATTTGCCAGCTTGTATAGTCACTGATTTTCTTGACATGTGATGCTCTTGTTGGCTGACTTTACTCTGTTCTCATGTAAGTGTCCCAGAGCGAAAACCTTTGAATTTCAATGGTTAACTTTCTCTTCTGCTTCAAGGAATGCATAATTATCACACATACGAGGGCGAAAGAACAACTACTCTTCCAGAGTGAAACAGCTGCAGGGAAAGCCTTGGTCAGGAGCAGGTGTGGGCAGAGTGGTCAGCCTACTGCTTTCTCAAAACTCTTGCATTTTGCTTTACTTCAGTTCATTTCAGTTCAGTCTCTCAGTCGTGTCTGACTCTTTGCGACCCCATGAATTGCAGCATGCCAGGCCTCCCTGTCCATTACCATCTCCCGGAGTTCACTCAGACTCACAACCATCAAGTCAGTGTTGCCATCCAGCCATCTCATCCTCTGTCGTCCCCTTCTCCTCCTGCCCCCAATCCCTCCCAGCATCAGAGTCTTTTCCAACGAATCAACTCTTCGCATGAGGTGGCCAAAGTACTGGAGTTTCAGCTTTAGCATCATTCCTTCCAATTAAACCCCTTTTAATAAAGTTTCCAAACATTAGTCTATACCTATTTTCAGTCATGAATCTTAGATCATATTTCAGGACAAGCATAGTTGTCTTTTAGATGAGTCACCTCCTAGATTGGGCTCAAACTCATCTCTACTCCTTTCCAGTATGTGCATAAGTACAACATGAGAAAGCCTGGATGTAAAGGAAAGGAAATGATGTCCACTTATCTTACCGAGAACTGGTACAATGCAAAGAGGTCAATACATGCATAGTTCGGGGCTTCCCTGATGATTCAGTTGGTAAAGAATCTGCCTGCAATGCAGGAGATGCAAGTTTGATTTCTGGGTTGGGAAGATCCACTAGAGAAGGGGTGGGTACCCACTCCAGTATTCTTGGGCTTCACTTGTGGCTCAGCTGGTAATGAATCTGTCCACAATGCAGGAGACCTGGGTTCAATCCCTGGGTTGGGAAGATCCCCCGGAGAAGGGAAAGGCTACACCCACTCCAGTATTCTCGCCTGGATAGCCCATGGGGTCGCAAAGAGTCTGACTGAGTGACTTTCACTTTCATTTATCCTTATGTTTATCAGCAACTGGGCTATGAGAATGAGACCCAGAGTAGGTTGTAGATCAGAGGATGAGAACCCAGCTTGAAGATGAACTAGACTTGCTAACAGGTTGAGCTATTATTATCACATACATAAAAGAATAAATGAAAAAGCTGGTCGTGGTGCTGGTTGGCTATGTGAAACCATGAAGGGCATGTCAGTTCTCTTAGTCTCTTTTTTCCATTAAAAATGCATCAGAGTTAAACTAAAATAACTCTAACAGTCTCTTAACAACTTGGTGATCCTATGAGCTCGCTAATATGTCAGAATTTTCTTTGGAAAGTTCTTGAAGAAGGACCTGGAGACCTTTTAAGGAAAGAGTAACAAGTATAATTAAAGAGTTGGTAGGTAAGAACTGTGAATAAAATGTTTAAAAGGTAAAAATTATTTTGCCTTGGCAGAGAGAAGACAAGAGGTTGATAATAATTTTAAGATAACACAGTAATCTTAGAAAAAGAAGAATGGCTTGTTTTTAAACCTAGTATGTTATGATTTGAAAAAAATGCAATGTGCCCATTAGAGAAAATTATAAACTCACCAAAGAAGTCACATACACAAAAGCAAAAACATAATTGCATCCTTCAAACTCACCTTGAATCTTTCATTGGATTTTCTTTTAGCATTTTTCTCTGGTTCAGTTCAGTTCAGTTCAGTCGCTCAGTCGTGTCTGACTCCTTGCGACTCCATGAATCGCAGCACACCAGGCCTCCATGTCCATCACCAACTCTCGGAGTTCACTCAGACTCACTTCCATCGAGTCAGTGATGCCATCCAGCCATCTCATCCTCTTTCGTCCCCTTCTCCTCCCAGCATCAGAGTCTTTTCCAATGAGTCAACTCTTCGCATGAGGTGGCCAAAGTACTGGAGCTTCAGCTTTAGCATCATTCCTTCCAAAGAAATCCCAGGGCTGATCTTCAGAATGGACTGGTTGGGTTTCCTTGCAGTCCAAGGGACTCTCAAGAGTCTTCTCCAACACCACAGTTCAAAAGCATCAATTCTTTGGCACTCAGCTTTCTTCACAGTCCAACTCTCCCATTCATACATTACTACTGGAAAAACCATAGCTGTTAAAAACATCTAAATAATATTTCATGTATTCAATTCAGTATCTTGTTATTTTATATTTATGTTAAAATGACCTTTTCTAAACATTATTTTTTGTAAACATTTGCATGGCTTCATATTAATCTTTTGTGAGATTATGACACTGTTTTTATAGTCATATGACTTTTTGCTTCTTGTGATAACCCTGTAGAAAACATCTTGCTTAACATTTAATTCTAGGTTCTCAGTATTTCTCCATAACAGTATATACTCCTGAGCTTCCTGGATCAATGGAATGAACAAGTTCGAGGTTGTGGAGAATATTTTTAAACTGCCTTTCAGAAAACTTCTATCAAGTTGCATTCCCCAAAGCTATGGCGGTTCCATCTCACCAATGTACTCTCCAGCAGTTATAATTATGTAATTTTATATCATATTTTAATTATATAATTATGTTATAATTAGAGGCTAATTTGATAGAGAAAACTATTACTTGCTTCAATTTTCTCTCTCTTTCTCTCTCCCACACACATACATACACACATGAATACTTTTCCATGTGCTTGTTAGCAAGGTTCATGTCTTCTTTTTGTAAATGTCTCTTTATGACTTCTGTCCATTTATTTGTTGATGTCTTAGTGCTTTGGACCAATCACCAGAAAGTTAGATTTTCCCAGGGACATGCAAACATGAGATGATTTTTAAATATCTACCCACGTGCATGGGAATTTATGGAAAAGACTAAAACCTCCGAGTGAATGCAGCCTCAGGAAAAATGCCCTATTGGTTGGAAATATCAGGGCAAGGGCTCTTTAGCATCACATAGACAGCTCAAGATCTGTTCCAAAAAGATTCTAGCAAAGGAATATTTCAAGAAAGATTCAATAATTTGATACCCAGATATCTGTTTTTATCTATCTGTATCCATCATCTATCCATCTTTCTCCTACCTGTTCTCTCTCTTTACTCAGGACTCTTTGAGCAAGCTTCATCCTCTTAATACCCCCTGCTCCCCCCAGCCACAGACAAAGCTGTAGGCATTCTACACCAGCCTCTGTGGCCTCAGCATTTCTGTCCCCTTCTCTTCTGAAGCCCCTGCTTCTGCTGGTGTACTGCCACTGGTTTCGACTTAGACTTCAACTATACCTCTCTGTCATGATCTCTGAAAGATCTTCTGATCTGGGCCTTTCTGGAGGTAAGAGACAGTTCCTGCCACCCTAGCCTCTGGTGCCTTGGCTAGGGGTTAGCAGCCCAAGTTTCTGC
>SJYA01002542.1:38831-84231 GCA_006410615.1 Neotragus moschatus
GCGGGGGTCACTGTTCTTTCTTGCAACTGAAAGCAGAAAAGGAGATATACCTGGATTCTAATTTCAACAATTACATTTAATTGGTCACCAAGAGGAGATTTTTATTTTGAATCACATAAATGATTTTGGAGGATGAGAAACGTCTCTGTTTACAATTGTAGAGATAAGATAAAGCTTCAATATCCTGAGACATTCGCAGAGGAACGACTTGGTTGTGTCTGGATCCCTCCATTCTTGTCTTTTTATGTTACCCACTTGTGATGGCATGGCATTTTTTGGTTTGTTTTTAGTAAGAATTAGTAAGACCTGTAGCTTAATACAGTGAGAGCCATTGTCTTTGATTATTCAACATTTTTATTTCAGAGCTTTTGCAGAAAATTTAGCCTTGAATTAAACAGTCATTGCTTTGCAGTAATTTTATCTCCCTAGCAGTATGAAACTTTACATTTGCTGGCTTCTCTTTTGACATAAATCCATGTATTTCAAGTTCTCAACACACTTGAGGTTCTTTCTTAATGATTAATTATCACTCTCACTATGCAGAAACACATTTCCTCTGTTTTTGTGACATAGCACTTCTATAATCAGCCTCACAGTGAATGTTCCTACAGAGAAGGGTCCATATACAAAATAGATGTAATAAAACTATGCTCTACTAACCTGAAATAATACTAGAGGCTATATCTTATTTTTGGAGTGTTGTTATTAAGTGTGATGTTTCAAGGTTAATATAGCATCTTTCTGATTTACAGCGGTTTGGGAATATTAATATATGATAAAGCATAATTTACTGCATTTAATTAAGAATGGACAGCTGTTTACAATGGTCTGGAATCCAACTGTTATCATTTAGAATGACTTATCTCCTAACCATCTCTACATGACTCTTTAAGTTAGACACTCACGCTTTTTTTTTTTAAGCTTCAAGCACAGAATAATGAGGATATGAATCATATCAGAAAGTTTCCAAAAAACACTAACATTTAAGGGATAATGAGACGAGGAGACTTCAAAAGCCTTGAGAACTTGGTGGCAGGAAAATCAAGGGCTGTGTTCCATGGAAATGAAAAAGAGAACGTTTCCAAAGGAGGATAAAGCCAAATGCTGCCTAGAGGACAAGCGAGGTTAAGGCTGAAATGTGTTTCTTAATTAAAAAAAGAGTCAAACTGAGTTTTAAGGTCAAAAGTAGTACATGATCACTGAAAAAATATACAAAATGACATGTAGCTATAAAAAAATCTTGTGCAGGCTTTTAAAAGATGCTAACTTATGTATTATATATACTAAATGAAAGCTCTGCTAATTAGAAAGTTAATTTCACAAGAGTAAGAGATCTTTTTGTTTCTTATGTTGTTGTTCAGTCACTCAGTAGTGTCCGACTCCTTGCGACCTCATGGACTACAGCACGGCAGGTTTCTCTGTCATTCATCATCTCCCGCAGACGTACTTATGGACATATTTGTAAAAACAGTGGAAGAATAAACAAGAAACCGATGAAATAGTTACCTGATGAGACATTTCAGAGTCCTCCTTCTTCTATTAACTTTTGACTCATACAAGTATTAATAAATTTTAAAGCAAATTGAAATAGATATACTTGTATATCAAGTCAGTAACATAACAGAAAAATTGAAACATGTATAATATCATATAAGAAATGAATTGCCAGTCTAGGTTCGATGCAGGGTGCAGGATGCACTGGGATGACCCGGAGGGATTGTGTGGAGGAGGAGGGGTTGGGAGGGGGGTTCGGGATTGGGAACACGTGTACACCCGTGGTGGATTCAAGTTGATGTATGGCAAAACCAATACAGTATTGTAAAGTAAATAATAATAATAAAAGTAGAAAATAAAAAATAAAAATTATGAAAAAATTGAAAAAAACAAATGACTTGATATATGGTACTAAATATAAAATTTTAATATCATTTTATCATTTATTATTTATCATTTTAATATCATGAATCTAAAGATAGAAGAGTTATAAAAATTGTAAAATTCATTCAGTGGTTATATTGAAAGTAAAAGTGAAAGTTGCTCAGTTGTGTCTGACTTTTTGTGACCCTGTAGTCCATGGAATTCTCCAGGCCAGCATACTGAAGTGGGTAGCCTTTCCCGTCTCCAGGGGATCTTCCCAACCAGGGATCAAACCCAGGTCTCCTACACTGGAGGCGGATATTTTACTGTCTGAGCCACCAGGGAAGCCCAAGAATATTGGAGTGGGTAGCCTGTCCCTTCTCCAGCAGATCTTCCCTATCCAGGAATCGAACTGGGATCTCGAACTGCACTGTAGGCAGATTCTTTACCAGCTGAGCTACCAGGAAGAATATTAGTATCATCATTTAAAATTGTTTTGTAACATAAATAGAATTACAGATGTAGAAAACAATCTTATGATTATCGGGGGTAGTGGGAAGAGGGATAAATTGGGAGACTGGGATTATGAGGCACACGCTATTATATATAAAATAACTAATAAGAACCCCCTGTGCAGCACAAGAAACTCTATTCAATACTCCTTAATGACCTATACAGGAAAAGAGTCTAAACGAGAGTGGCTGTCTGTGTATGTATAGCTGATGTACTGTGCTGTACAGCAGAAAGTAATGCAGCATTGTAAATCAACTATGCTCCAATAAGATTTTTTAAAATAAAATTTATTTTATACATGTTATAAGATAAAGTTGAGAACACCACAATGGTAAAATTAAATTGAAAATATGTTATATATTCATAAATTTAAAATTACTTTTTCTATTTCTGACCACTGATATGACTTAGAAACAATATCACCTCATTTGTAAGGAGCACCCCTAAAATCAGATCTTGGCCTTTAATACTATTTGCCCCAGAGGGAATCATGGTGTCTTAGATAAATGATTTATTTCAGTCTGGGAAAGGCACATGCTGCTGCTGCTGCTGCTGCTGCGTTGCTTCAGTCGTGTCTGACTCTATGCAACCCCATAGTTGGCAGCCCACCAGGCTCCTCTGTCCCTGGGATTTTCTAGGCAAGAATACTGGAATGGGTTGCCACTTCCTTCTCCAATGCATGAAAGTGAAAAGTGAAAGTGAAGTCGCTCAGTCACGTCTGACTCTTAGCAAACCCATGGACTGCAGCCTACCAGGCTCCTCTGTCCATGGGATTTTTCCAGGCAAGAGTACTGGAGTGGGTTGCCAAGACTGAAACAGCTTCTTATGCCAGAAGGTAAGGAAGATTTTTCAGATTAATTGACAAAAAGATACAGGATTAAGCTAGGAAGTGATCCCATTGACGAGTCATAAGAATTTGAGCACAAAAATGATTTTGGTTGATTTCTGTAGTTTGTATGTGAAACTGTGTGGGTTTATAATAATAATTTTTTTGGAAAGGGTGGAAAAAATTTGCTTCTTCTTTGTGAAGAGCACAGTTACACATATATGGTACATAAACAGATATTCAGAAAACTGACAGTGCTCAAATTTCAGGGTGGGGGCAACTTGGGAAAATTTCTAAAGAGAGAATGATGATGAAAAACGAAAAAAAGTTGGAAGCACTGTGATATACTTCCAAAGTGCCTCCTCTCAAGAAACGTCAAAGTGTTTTTTATTTCTACCAACAGAGGGAGACTTGTTTCCTTTCTAGTTTAAGTCCTCTAATTAAAAAAAGAAAAGAAAACAAGCCCAAAACAAGGGAAAACCCCCAAAACCCAAAACTGGGAAATCCGTCTTTGTTCAAGTCTTTTTTCTTCTTATAGTGGTGTTTTGCAGTTATTTTTTGAAAAATATAAGTTCCATATCTTTCTTGTTCTATTTTTCCAAGTTCAGATATGTTTTGAGGGTGGAAAATGTGCTTTCATTTTGAGAGAGAAGTCCAGTTTTAGCCTACTCATCTCTGTCTACTTCCTACAGCAGCAAAAGCATTTATCCCTTCTTATAACTGTAATGTTGTCATGGTATCTTGAATCTCTTTGCAACCCTACTCAACCATCTCCCATGTATTATTATGCTCTTGTTTTCTCATCCCAGTTCATTTTTCCTTATGGATATTCTACAGATGTTTCCAAATGGCTCGACCTTTCATTCCTTTAAAGTTGTCAAGTAATGGCTGCAAAATTCATCTGTCCAATGCAAAAGGTTCATCTGAGATCTGTGCCTCCATTGATCTTTCAGGTTGAAATAGTTTTTCCATTGATACTCATCATCACACAACAAAATATCTGTTCCAATAGAAAGCTTGTGAAGAAAGAAGGCAAGCGAGGGTGTTCTTGAATCTTCTCTCTGCCCACTAGTCTGATGAATGGATTGCTCCTTGAATCTACTGTTGGAAGGGGGTGGGGGTGCTGTTGATGTGCAGAGTTCCTGATTGGATTCCCAGTCTCATGTGTATCTCTTCTCCCTAGAGAGACCCTATCTATGTCATTTCTTATATTCAGAGTCAATGAAGTATACAGAAAGCTATAATTCTTGACTTGCACTGCTATGAAGACTCTCTCTACATCTGCCCTCATCTGTAAAGCTTTACCCTTGAGGTATCACCAACCAGAAAGTACCAAGATTCTTCTAGCATCTTCCTCCTTACTTCCTGCCAAGTTGTTCCCTGGGATCTGTATTTATGTGTAGATATAGGCTCACAGGGGCAGGAGAGCACAGGACTGTTTATGGGAAGCAAAGCCCACTGATTTGCTAGTGCTTCAAGCTTTTCCTGGGATTATGGGCTAAATCATCAGTGTCTTATTTTTGCATTTTAATTATTTTTTTAGATTTGTAATTTTGTATTGGCATATTGCCAATTACCAATGTTGTGATAGTTTCAGGTGAACAGTGAAGGGACTCAGCTGTACATATACATGTATCCATTCTCTCTCAAACTTCCCTCTAATCCAGACTGCCACATAACATGGAGCAGAGTTCCTGTGCTATACAGTAGGTCCTTGCTGGTTATTCATTTTAAATACAACAGTGTATACATGTCTATCCAAACTTCCTAACTATCCCTTCTCCCCATTCTTTCCCTCAGCAACCATAAGTTCATTCTCACAGATTTAGGGAACAGGCATTTGTGTCTTGAACACTGTTTATGGGATGAAAAATGTCTTCTTCTTTTAGTCCTCTTATTTTCACTTTTAGGATGAATTTTTTTTTATAAAGTAGAACTTGAGGTTGCCATGAACTGAAATTATCTTAATCAAATTCTTTGTGCTACCTCTGGTTATTTCCTAGTTTTCAGGGCTGCGAGTTTTTGTGCTTCAAGGATATTTAAGAGAAGATCTAGAAGAAGGCAGACACTGTTTCAAGCTGTAGATGATATGTGATCTTGGTAACCACCATTTCTGGTGGTTCCTTTTTACTTTATTAAACTGGTGCACTAGGGTTGACCGAATGCTTTCCCACTACTGACCATGGAACGTCTTTCCCAATATCTGCTATCATTATGAACAGATCTACATCGAGTACCTTTGTGTACAAAACTTTTGATAGGCTGTGGACATAGATGGATGTTTCTGATACAGCAGGGATTTCTTCTTGTCCTGTGGTTTCTGTTTCTCCATCTTCTATTGGATTTCAGCTCCCATCTTTCAGTCTAGACTAGAGATTCCATCTTCCAGTCTTCTTTTCTAGTGATTTCCTTGCCATGCAATTAAGTCTTAATGAATGGGATATGAGTGGAAGTGAAATGTACAAACTCCAAAAAGTTTCTTTAAAGGCAAGAGTTACCTGTTTCTTTTTTCTCCTTCTTACAAGTGTTATCTCTGAGATGTGGTGACTAGAGACCCAATTCCACCCTACACCATGAACTGTATAACGGCAACATGGTAAGATGGGAAAAGTGGGGTCATGCCAGTTCTGGCTCCTTACTGACACAAATACATTTTTATCTTAAGTATTTTGGGGGGTGAAATTTTATATCTTATAGTTATATGCAATCCTATAGTATGCCTGGGGTAACATGAAGCTACTAGGTTTTAAAGAGTAATCAGTAGATATCAGGAGAAAATAGGGATCCTGAAAAGTAAGGTAGGAATGTGCCCAATGTCAGTTTTATATCAGAGACTTTTCCCTCTATGATTAGCCTGACTTATAAGATCTGCTTAAATGTACCTCTAGTCAACATGCCTCATACATCCATGCCTACTGGTTCATTCACTGAAACACAATGGACCAGATACAACTAGTCCTATTTCTTATAAGACAAAACTAAACTTGTCTACACTGGTACACTTGCTCAGATTGCAGGTTTGTATACTAAACCCGAAACTTTGAGGGTCAGAATGCCTGCGAATAGAGCCCAAGAAGTATTTTTTAATAAAATTTACTAATCAATTCTGATGTGCTTCTGCTTAGTTCTTGTTTATTTTGAGATTATTGCTGTTTTCCCAGTTAATGGCTCTCATCCTATAAAATTAAGCCACATGATATGGATCTGGAAAAACTCGTGACTTGACAGTCCTATCTTCGAGGGATGGCGAATTGAAGCATATAAATAGTCCTTTGTTTTAAATACCAAAATCTCAGCACCTTTCCTTGACCCAGACTCACTGAGATGTCTTCAAGTGTCCCGGGCCAGCCTTCGACTCCCTTCAGCAGTCGTCATCTCAGGTTACAGAAAGGCTGTAACCTTCTATCCTGTTCCATCACACTGTCTTATCCACCTAGAATCACAGCTGAGGAACTCTAAAGAAAAGGGGCGGACACAGTGATGAGGGCTGCAGATACATTTCAATTCATCTGGGGATGTTTTCCCTAGTGAGAACTCTCTCTCTCTTTGAATAATACATAACTTTGAAGTCATTAAATCATCGTGTTCCTCCAGGAAGAATAGCCTTGTGGATTGAGAGTCCTTGAATGCTTATTTCCTTGTGTTTATAATTTTGGGGTCTCCTGTTAGGGACGAGTGGTGGGTAAAAGCAGCTACAGTTATTCTCTTCCCTGTACTCATGTGTACTCAATCATACCTGACTCTTTGCGACCCCATGGACTGTAGTCTGCCAGGCTCCTCTCTCCGTGGGATTCTCCAGGCAATACTGGAGTGGGTTGCCACATTCTCCTCCAGGGAATCTTCCCAACCAAGGGATCGAACCTGCGTCTCCTGCACCGCAGGCAGATTCTTTACCTGCTGACCCATCGGAAAAGCCCTTTCTCCTCCCAGTAGTCTACGCCTTACATGATGACTCCACAGTTCCTCCCACTGAGACGTGGAGACTATTTTTCCACTGCTGGGCTCTGGGCTGGGCTTGTGATTCACTGATCGTAAGAATGTGGGTGAAGTAGCCTCTGCTTGTTGAGAGGCTCAGCTTAAGAGGCCTTGTAAGCTTCGCTTGTCCACTTGGAAACTTGTGTGAACACCCCAAGGCTAGCATGCCAGATGAAGAGGGAGATGGAGACGTCATTCCAATACCCCAGCTCACAGGCAGCCAAACTACCTGACCTGTGGCTGAACGTGGGGGCAGAGTGAGCCCCACTGAGCCACAGCCCAAATGACCAACCTGCAAGAATCATGAGCTACATAAATGGCTGCCGTTTCAAGCCATTGAATTTGGAGACCGTTAATTTTTCAGCAAAAGCCAGCTGATAGAGGCATCAACATAGGGACAGAATGTGATCAAAGGCTCAGGGTGACTACACCAAGGGCCCTTCACTGACAGTCTCTTCTTGACATAGCCAGGGTGTCTACCTGTAAAACACAATCTGATTTTAAAAAATTCTTTGGTGTGGGTAAGAAGCTTGTGGGTAAGATGGAATTCTACAGCCTCTGCTGGTCGTCTTGAGCATCCTGTGTCTATTTCTCACCATCGACTTTTTTGGCTGGAAGGAGACACAGTGATTACGGGGGGATGTTCCCAAGTAATTCAATCTCCCCCTCCCCCTCCCCGCTTTCTCCTCCTTCCTCTTTTGCTTCTTTTTCTCTTCCTCCTCCTTTTTCAGATACAATTCACACACAATAAAGTTCATTATTTTATGTTGTAACGCTCTGCAGTATATTCACAAGGCTGTGTGCTGTATGTGTTCAGTCGATCAATTGTGTCTGACTCTGCAGCCCCATGGACTGCAGCACATCAGGCTTCCCTGTCCTTCACTATATCCCGGAGCTTGCTCAAACTCATGTCCATCGAGTCGGTGATGCCATCCAACCATCTGATCCTCTGTCGTCCCCTTCTCCTCATGCCTTCAATCTTTCCCAGCATCAGTGTCTTTTCCAATGAGTCAGTTCTTCACATCAGGCGGCCAGATATTGGAGCTTCAGCTTGAGTCCTTCCAATGAATACTCAGTATTGGTTTCCTTTAGGATGGACTGCTTTGCTCTCCTGCTGTTCAAGGGACTCTCCAGGGTCTCAAGTCCAGCACCACAGTTCAAAAGCACCAATTCTTTGGTGCCCAGCCTTCTTTATCCATACCAGCCTACCTCACATCCACACATGAAGGGTGGCAAAACCATAGCTTTGACTACATGGGACATTTGTCAGCAAAGTGATGTCTTTACTTTTTAATACTCTGTCTGGGTTTGTCACAAGGTTGTGCAGCTATCTAATTCTATAGCATTTCCATTATTCTCAAAAGAAACCCCATGCTCATTACTTCAGTGACTTCTTAAACTTTTCAGTTTGCAGAATTTCCAAGATTATTTTTTTTTCTACATTTACTGCTATTGTGCAATCAGAAAATATGTATGTTTGTGAGTCACGTAGGGCTTTCAAAAAAGCCAAACTTTTTCAAGAAAAATAGCTGGTTTTTTTTTTCCAAATAGAAGAAATATAAAAATAAAAGCAACACAAAAATTCAAAATAGGCAAATGTGAAATAGAAAGTCAAATCTACTCTCACTCCCATCTCCGTGGAGACAACTGCTGTTTTCAGTTTAGGGTTTAGGTTTCTAGGAGAAGAGGATGTTTTTACAGATATTAGTGTTCATCCACACATTCCTTCAACTTGTGATACATGACTGTGAAAATAATTTTCATCATATTCAGCTTATTTTTGTAGACCTCAGAATCTTATTAAAGACTTTGACTCATATAAAATGCCATATATAGAGAGATATTTTGTAAGTAATGACATTATTAGCTTTGGAAAAATTAAATATAATATTGAAATGTTTATTATAAAATGTTAACTCTACATTGCAGAAAATTAGAAACTACAGTAAATAAAATAAAATGACTCTTAATCAGTTTCGCCCTAAATTGCCTGCATGCTCAGTCATTTCAGTTGCGTCCAACTCTTTGCAACCCCGTGAACTGCAGCCCGCCAGACTCCTCTGTCCATGGGCTTCTCCAGGCAAGGATACCAGAGTGGGTGGCCAGGCCCTTCTCCAGTGGATCTTCCTGACTCAGCGAGTGATCCTGCATCTCCTGTATTGCAGGCAATTTCTCTACTGCTGAGCCACTGGGGAAACCCTTCACCAACTTGGAGTATTTCATTTAAACATTTATTTTGCACATTTCAATTTAAACTTTAAGAATTGTGATAAGCTTGGTAGAAAGTTATATTTAAAACATATAAATTATCAACTATATTATTATTAAAGTCAGGAACTGCTTTGATGTTTCATGGTTCTCATGATTATGTGTGAATGTATCTCTTACCAAAAGCTTGAACAGGCTGAGAGAACTTGATGATTAGAATGCCTCTGTAATAATATTGCTTTTTATCACACCTAATAATGAAATGTTTCTCCCTGAGGTAAATTATTTCTGATAAGTATCTCTGATGAATGGTAGCATAGCAGTGCCCAGAAGAATGTCTACAGAAAAGAAGCAATAGATTTTTCAATTTATGCTCATCCATGATTCAAAGGCTGCTGTTATTACAGGGATTTTATATTGTGCTTTAATTTTGCTTCATTTCTGATCTTTGTTTCATATTTATTTCAGTTTTTAAAACCGTATTTTAACCAGAGAATGTTTCAGATCTTCATTGTCTTTGTTTGAAAGATGAGTCAAAAAAATCAATTTTAATTGGTTATCCAGCACAGTAGTATGTTATTTTATGGACAGAGTCACATTGAATATTATTTAAAAAAAAATAATGTTCCAGATGGAGTCAGTCTTAATAACATAGCCATAATTGATCATGTTGAAAAGGGGGGAAATAAAACAGAGTGTATGTGACTGTTGATAAATGATAGGTCACAAAGTAATCACTCTTTAATGTAAACTCATAATTTTGTTCTACAATAAAGACATAATCCTTGAGAGAGGAAACTTACATCTTGATAAATTTATCTGTTTTGGCACATAACAGTTAATTCTACAATCACTTCAAAGTGGGTCCCTCTGTGTGTTCAGGCTGTTGATAAGCTGAAGCATGCACATATATTTTAAAAAGGATTAAAATGCCCATTTCTGTGATGGCTACATTTCAGGAAAATTAATGGCCTTGAGGAGGGTGACCACTTCTCATATGTGTAATTTCAAAGGAAGAAGAATTACAGAGCCTTGAGGGAAAAAAAAATATAGCTTTGCTTCAGCTTGAGTTTCCTGAAGGGTGAACAATTTTGGAACAAATATAAACCACATTCATTTTGTAGAGTTTACTAGCTGGTTTGCAAATGTAACTTGAAGATAAGCTAAAAATATATGTGGGCTATTGAGTATATGTATACTTATACTCGTTTTTGCTAAAGTTCTGTTTTTGACAGGGACCAGAATTCAGTCAATGAACAACATGGACCTCTTGAGTAGTTATTTTTGGTAGCTTGCCTATGTACAAAAGGAAACCTCTCTCTAAGGATCTGCAGATCTGTAGAGCTTTCTTTCTCCTTTTTATGAGACATCTCGGCTTTTCACCATTAATAAAAAAATACAGGTTGCATATATATATTTAACCGTACATGGATAAGAAAGAGAGAGTGGAGGATGGCGTGGCAACCCACTCCAGTATTCTTGACTAGAGAATCCGGTCTGGACAGAAGTGCCTGGCAGGCTACAGTCTGCAGGGTTGCACAAAGTCAGACGCAACTGAAGCAACGTAGCACATTCACAAGAAAGAGACAAGAGAGAGGGAAAAAGAGGAAGAGAAAGAGAAGAGAGAGAGTTAACTTACATCAGTTGTCAATTTGAGCTCCAGATTTCATGCACGGAGATTATTTCTCCCTACTGACACGTTTCTGATCCATACTTCTGGTGCATGTGTGCTAAGAAGCTTCAGTTGTGTCTGACTCTGCAACCCTGTGGACTGTAGCCCACCAGGCTCCTGTGTTCAGGGGATTCTCCAAGCAAGAATACTGGAGTGGGGTGCCATGCCTTCCTCCAGGAGATCTTTTCGACCCAGGGATCTAACCCACGTCTCTTACAGCTCCTGCATCGACAGGCAGATTCTTTACCCACTGAGCCACCTGGGAACTTTTGATACTTCCCCTATGTCCCGTAAAGTCTTTGGGTTACACTGTGTAGATTCTCTGGTGGTTACCCCAATCTGCCTTTCGTCTGCCATGTCAAGGAATCTGATGCATGACTTTGATCGGTCACAACCTTCTTTTCCATTCCTTCTTTAAGGGAAGTTTATTTGGAAGGCTTTTAGGAGGCTTAATTACACTTCCTTTTATCCATCTCAAGATAAATAGCATTTCATTTACATCGCCCATGTGTTCACCATTCTGCCGACACGCCAAGCGAGAGGGAGAAGGAGAAACAACTGCATTAAATTGTATATTCCATGCAGAAATTTCAAAACGTCCTGACAGATTGCAGAAATAAATGCTGAACAATAACAGTGTTTACACTCAATAATGAGATAATTTCTTAGTAAATTAGTGGAACTTTGCTTTCTCTGCTTTGCAAATGAGGAAGCAAAGTCATAAAAAGGATATTTTCTTTTCCCAAGGTCACACAGTGAGGGCCAAGGAAAGAATTTTTCCATATTTTATCTTCTGCTTAGGCCATGGAGCCACTGAAATTTTGTAAGCAACAATGGATCATAGAGAAGGTAAGTGATGTCGCTGTTGGATAATTCAAATGTGTCCATGTTGCCCTTCATTCTAGAGTAAAAATGAGTGTAGGACTGAGTCATAAGTTTGCATTTGTAGAGAAATGCTTCAGTGATTTTTAATTTTTATCTGGAATATGAAATGGACTTCTTATTCGAACTGTCAGCTTCAAATTGGCACTTGCCATGGGCACTTGCCATCTTACTTCTACAAGGATTAAATCATGTGCTGTTGTAGCTGCTGATTTTCAACAGCCCCTGAAACAGGATTGGGAGCAGAAATGAGGCACTCTGCTCTGGGAAAAACTGGCAGGACCACAGCTGGGTATTTTCAGAGGCCAATCTTATGGACCCAATACTTGTATCTCATCATACCTAGAAAAGCACTAAAGTCCTTCATGGTCCTTTATCTGCTCCTTGTGACTAGCAGAAAGCTTCAAGAGACTGCAGGAAACCTCCGGAAAAATCCGAGCTTGATTGCATATATTCCTCCCTCACCAAAATCACACAAATCCTGATTTTCCCCTCTGCCTCTCTGGAGCTGTTTCTCAGCTGTTTCTCTGTTTCTCAGAGCTATCTGAGGTGCTGTCTCCTGGACTGCAGTCCTCATTTTACCCCAAATAAAATCTAACTCGCAACTCTCCTGTTGTGATTTTTTCCCCAAAGTCGACAGAAGTTTAATAGGATGTCTGCATGAAAAAAAGTCTCAGGAACAATGGAATGCATTGTAGGGAAAACTCTGAAACCACCTGTGTTTGATGTTCAAAATTTTTACTCTAGATATTCCAGCTTAGATGAAAGAACATTCTTGCTATGGAGTTTCCTTAAAGTTAGACTTGAATTAGCATCTTGTGCTAGTTTTTTTTTTTTTTTTTGCCTTTTCCCTTTGACATCTATTGATTAAGAAAAATCAGGCATCTAGGTATCAATTAACATCAAATCTGCATTTTAAAGTCAACATTTTCAAAAGGCCAAAAGTGTCTAGCCAAATCCCATTGTCACTGGATTCTATTGCAAGAAATCCCTTTAATTTCAAAGGGGATTTTACTTCAAAGCAAAATAGGTGAGAAAGGGTGGATGACTATTTTGGGAAAGTGCTGTACCTGTAATGATGATGGCTGAGTCACATTCAATTGTACCTGGGTTGAAAAGAAAAGAAGCAGCATACAGTGGCAAGCTTATATCCCAGAAAGCGCTTTATACTTGAAAACCAGATCAGAATGAAATAAGGGAATACTGTGGTTGAGGATATAAAAAGAAAAAAATCTTGGGAGAGATGTTTTGAGTGAATTGCAAATGGAAAGAGAAGAGAGGTTGGCAATGAAAACCAAACCTGTTGAAGACATCGGTGAGGTCGGAAGCTTTGGAGGCAAGGATGATAAGTAGGTCCGACTCGTGATCCCGTGGATTATAGCCTGCCAGGCTCCTCTGTCCACGGCATTCCCCAGGCAAGAATACCTGAGTGGGTTGCCATTTCCTTCTCCAGGGGATCTTCCCAACCCAGGAACTGAACCCGGGTCTCCTGCATTTCAGGCAGATGATATACCAACTGAACTATGAGGGAAGCCCAAGGGTGACATGACATACTTTAAATTCTATAAATACAATGGATACTGTATAACAATGATGAGATGCCAGATGTAATTCATTGAAAGTCACATGTGAATCCGTTTACAGCTAGCCATGGCCCAGATGCAAGATGTATCACTTAGAATATAGGTTAAGGTGCTGTAACCAACTTTGTGTGTGAAGGCATGATCTTTGCAGTCTCTGTGTGTGCTAAGCTGCTTCAGTCCAACTCTGTGAGACCCTATGGACTCTAGTCTGGAGGGCTCCTCTTTACTTGGGATTCTCCAGGCAAGAATACTGGAGTGGACCGCCATGCCTTCCTCCAGGGGACCTTCCCAACCCAGGGATCTCTCTTGTGTCTCCTGCATCTCCTGCATTTGGCAGGTGGGTTCTTTACCACTAGAGCCTCCTGGAAAGCCTTGTCTTTTCCCTAAGTTGCTAAATCTCATCTGTGGTTTTACATTGGCCAATGTGTATTCAAAAAATTTTTTTTTTTTTTAATAACAAAATAATTCTTTAAAAAAAAGTTTCTGCCAAAATACTGTGTGAGTTTGTACTACCCTCAAAATGCCATTGAGAGGAAAATGCATTTGAGAACAAACATCTGTTAGCTCGTTTGAAGCTGTGACAGCCCTCAGGATTTAGCACTCACTCTTTGGCAAGAACAAGTCTTCAGTTTCTTTAAAGTTGAGCACAAAATGCAGTGAGATGTTTCTCTCTTTCTTTCTCTTCGTTTTTGACTTAAATGCTTAATTGGGAGAATCATGCCCCTTAATTTAGTAATGCATTGACAGACTTGCAAATTATTTCAGAGGATTTGCAAAGTCAACATGGTGTACGAAGACACTGCTGGATTGTTCTAGTAAAAGAAATAATTAGTTCTTTCCGGACTGCCATACATCTCTCCTTATTGGTCTCATTGAAGCAAGATGCTCTGTGGTGTCAGCCACCAGCTGGTATAAAGAGTGGACCCTCTGTCTGATGATGCCTTCAGTTTTGGCTTTTTTAGTAAATCTTTCTGATTCCATGAATGCCTGGCTGAGTCTCCTCTACTTGCTAAGTGAACTCTCCTTGGAAAATTATCACATCAGATGACTGGGCAGAGGTGATTATCATCACTATGTATGACATGAACGGGAGTTCAGGAAGGGAAGTGACTGCATTTTGGAAAATATTTTGAGTTACAGTGGTCTCCTATTTTTTTTAAAGACCTGAAAAAGCTACGAGGTAAGACCAATGCTTTTCCACCTTTATAGCAAGAAGGTATTTTTCTGTTTTTGCAAAATTCACCATTACAAAACTTTCTAGCCTACTTATACTTCAGTTCAGTTCAGTTTAGTCGCTCAGTCGTGTCTGACTCTTTGCGACCCCATGAATTGCAGCACGCCAGGCCTCCCTGTCCATCACCAACTCTCAGAGTTCACTCAGACTCGAGTCCATCAAGTCAGTGATGCCATCCAGCCATCTCATCCTCTGTCGTCCCCTTCTCCTCCTGCCCCCAATCCCTCCCAGCATCAGAGTCTTTTCCAGTGAGTCAACTCTTCACATGAGGTGGCCAAAGTACTGGAGTTTCAGCTTTAGCATCAGTCCTTCCAATGAATATTCAGGACTGATTTCCTTTAGGATGGACTAATTTGATTTCCTTGCAGTCCAACGGACTCTCAAGAGTCTTCTCCAACACCACACCTCAAAAGAATTATTCTTCGGCACTCAGCCTTCTTCACAGTCCAACTCTCACATCCATACATGACCACTGGAAAAACCATAACCTTGACTAGATGGACCTTTGTTGCCAAAGCAATATCTCTGCTTTTCAATATGCTATCTAGGTTGGTCATAACTTTCCTTCCAAGGAGTAAGCGTCTTTTAATTTCATGGCTGCAGTCACCATCTGCCGTGATTTTGGAGCCCAAAAAATAAAGTCTGACACTGTTTCCACTGTTTCCCCATCTATTTCCCATGAAGTGATAGGACCGGATGCCATGATCTTTGTTTCCTGAATGTTGAGCTTTAAGCCAACTTTTTCACTCTCCACTTTCACTTTCACCAACAGGCTTTTTAGTTTCTCTTCACTTTCTGCCATAAGGGTGGTGTCATCTGCATATCTGAGGTGATTGATATTTCTCCCAGCAATCTTGATTCTAGCTTGTGCTTCTTCCAGCCCAGCATTTCTCATAATGTACTCTGCATATAAGTTAAATAAGCAGGGTGACAATATACAGCCTTGATGTACTCCTTTTCCTACTTGGAACAAGTCTGTTGTTCCATGTCCAGTTCCAACTGTTGCTTCCTGACCTTCATATAGGTTTCTCAAGAGGCAGGTCAGGTGGTCTGGTATTCCCATCTCTTTCAGAATTTTCCACAGTTCATTGTGATCCACACAGTCAAAGGCTTTGGCATAGTCAATAAAGCAGGAATAGATGTTTTTCTGAAATTCTCTTGCCTTTTCGATGATCCAGCGGATGTTGGCAGTTTGATCTCTGATTCCTCTGCCTTTTCTACTTATACTTAGGGGCCAGGAAAATAAAATTGGGTTTCCCAATATATCTTATGAAGGGACTTCATCTTTGGCATTTAAAATCATTTCATTTTTTAATTTAATTTTTATTTTATACTGGAGTGTAGTTAACTTACAGTGTTGAGTTAGTTCAAGTGTATAGAAAAGTGATTCAGTTATGCATGTACATTTATCTATTCTTTTTCATATTCTTTCCCCATATAGATTATTACAGTATTATTGAGTAGTTCCCTGTGCTATATGGTAGGTTCTTGTCGATTTTCTGTTTTATATACAGTGTGTGTATATGTTAATCCCAAACCTCTAATTTATCTTGCCTCTCCCCACCTTTCCCCTCTGGTAACAATGTTTGATTTTGTTGTTGTTGTTGTTTTAATTTTGTACATTTTAAAGATGCATATTGAAAAGTAATCAGGGTACAGTCTCTAACGGGGATGAGATATATGATGAAAGGGCAGTGCAAAAGCAGCTTAGTATGAGAGGCCCTCTTTACATGATTTTGTTGCATAAGTCATCACAGGTAAGCCATCATTTGAGTGGTTCTCAGCAGGAATGGTGTTTTGGTGGGTTTTGAAAGACAAAAGGGAGAGGAAAGCTAATTCTAGAGTCTATTAGGGAATCAAAGAGGCCTGGAGATGTGTAGTTGGCTAGACCTGCCACTGCCCTGGGTTCTGTGGTTTTAGCAAGTTGTTTGACTTTTGCATGCTCAGTTTTCTCATCTGTGAAATGGGAGATGTCCTATGAGATCCTTGAGATCCTGGCATAGCACGTGTGCCCAGCCAGTCCCTGTGTCAGATCACAAGGGCTCTTGTTTTACGTCACCTCTGTGCCCTGGAGAGCTCTCAGTTGCAACTTAGATCCAGTGATTTATTTGTAAACATTTACATGAGGGTTTTTCTGTTTGACTGAAAGAGAAGGAGGGTAGTTGGGGCCATTAGTGTATGGAGGGGTGGGAGGGATGGAGATTAGGATGGAAGAACCAGGAAGCATCTGGGTCCTGCTCAGCCAACATTGCGTCTTAGTCAGAGAGGAAGCTGTGGGCAGAGGGCAGGAGCAGCTTTTCCTGAGAGTCCAGAAGATACTGAACAGGGAGGATCTGATGCCCCGTGGGCATAGCACAGTGATGTGCAGGGTTGCCTCTGAGCCATACAGTGTTTTTGTTCAATTTAGGTGCCTTGGTTCCAACTAGGAGAAGGAGCTCCTCCCCTGAGTGGCTATCATCCTAAATGGGGGCAATGAGCTTAGCATGCAGAGAAGGAATGTGTTTTTACTTCTTATTATCCCTGACCCCTTGACTGAGTGTCCTTGTGCAGTCAACAACCTGTGCAACTGCACATGGAGTTTATAATGTCCCAGGCCACTTGGTGGGGCTACAGTTCTACCTGAGGATTCTCCCCAGTAGGTGGGGTGGACTTCCCTAGTTCCTCATTGAGTAAATGGGCAGAGAACAATGGTGAGGGGCTTGCAGTCCGTGACCCTTTGAAGAGATGAGAGCTAGCCCAAGGGTAATCCTGCTTGCACACCTTCATCCGTTATCCCCCACGCAGTGCACCTGGTGAAGGTGAGGCAGCTGTTTTGCCTCAGGCAATGAGGTCTGAGTCGGTGCTGTGTGCCCCAGGCTGTTGTCCAAAGTGGGTGACATGGCAACATGGCCCACCTTGAGAGAGGAAGAGGAACCCCCTTGGGTATGACTGTAGCTGCCTAAGAAGACCCCACGCTGGCCCTTGGGTTTGACAGCAGACATCTTCACCTGTGAGCTTCCCTGGTGGCTCAGATGGTAAAGAATCTACCTGCAATGCAGGAGACCTGAGTTCAATCCCTGGGTCGGGAAGATCCCCTGGAGAAGGAAATGGCACCCCACTCCAGCGTTCTTGCCTGGGAAATCCCATGGACAGAGGAGCCTGATGGGCTACAGTCCATGGGGTTGCAAAGAGTTGGACAGGACTGAGTGACTGACACTCACCTTTTCATCTTCGTCTGTGGGACACTGGTGAGAAGGAGGGTCTCTCCTGACTGCTAACAGGGTGAGACTGGAGGAGAGGTTCCCTCAGCCGTCCATGTGGTCCCGGGCTTGACTTATATCTGCACATCCCTACTCTATAATCTGAAGTGGGCTTCAAACGTGAGCTGATTGTTATGAAGTGAGGACCGAGGCTCACGAGCTGTAGCGGCTGCTCTTCCTGTGGAAACGTGAGTCATTGGTTAACCAGATCTTAACAGCGTGAGAGACAGTCAGTACCTCATGGGCTACTGGCCACTTTACAGTTTGGGAACCTGAGTCCCAGAGCAAATCAGTGCGTTGCTTTCAGTAATGCAGCTAACTGTGGATAGAACTGAGACTAGGACATAGATGTCTTCCCCACCCCCACCCCCAAATTAAGTCTTCTTTCTATAACTTTCTTTACAAACATTAGAAAAAAAAAATCCTTCCAAGTCTGATAGAATGTTTTGTAAGAGCTTTATTGAGGTAGCTTCTTCCCTGGTGACTCAGACAGTAAAGAATCTGTCTGCAATGCAGGAGACCTGGGTTCAGTCCCTGGGTCAGGAACATGCCCTGGAGAAGGGAGTAGAAACCCACTCCAGTATTCTTGCTTGGAGAATCCCATGGACAGAGAAGGCTGTCTGTGAGGTTGCAAAGAGTTGGACACAACTAAGGAACTTTCACTTTATTGAGGTATCATTTATATACCATAAAATGCACCTGCTTTAAGTGTGCAATTCAATGATTGTTAGTAAATTTGGACTTGCACAACTGTCCCCACATCATTTGCCAGTTGATGGACATTTGAATTGTTTTCAGTTTTGCCTATTAATGCTGCTACTATGAACATTCATACACAACTCTTCGTGTGGACGTATCAATACATTTTTAAAGTGAATGTGCAGTGTTTCAAAGAGAGTTCATTTTAATTAATGCTGAAAACAGCAGCCTAACAGCATCTCTCCCCTCCCACTCCTGCTCCTAGTCACAGGGTGTTAACATGCCTGTAACACGGGGAAGAGCCAGAAAACTATCCACAACATCACCAACATCATTAGATCATTGCCAACAGCCTTTAATAGGCTCTAATTCTTCCTAATACTTGGGATGGGTAGGAGATACACTTTTTTCCTATAAAGTAGAATTTTTTGCTATTAATTCATACTTTCTTTCTTTTTTCCCTCTAAAATGTTTCGCTCCTTCTCAGAAACAGTGAGAATCTTCATCAGAGAAGGTCATCAATGTGCAAGCTTTGGGTTGAGTTCTCTTCAAAATCCCCTAAGTGTCACAGGACTAGCGTCTGAGACGCATACCCTTCCTTTGCCCTCGGCACTACTGACACTGAATTCTTTGTGGTGAGGGGGTGTTGTTGGGTGTGTTAGCAGCATTGCAGCCCATGACCCAAACCTCCCGGGGTGACAGCAAAGACTCCAACATCTGCTGGGGTGGTGGGGCACAATGATTCCACTGGAAGGGGAGGTTAGGGGAGGGCTCGAGACCACTTCCTACTCTTTCCTGGAAGGGCTGAGGGTGGGTGAGCCAGCCAGGCCTCTCCCAGCCCCTGGAGGACCCCAGGGGGCCGGTGACAGCTCCAAGACAAGGTGGTCTGTAACTGGATCCATGTTACCCCAGGACTTTTGGAACAACACTAGCTTCATTGTGAAGGGAAGCAGTTTGGGCTGGGAGGAGGATGTTGTGGGAAGCAAGTAGATGAGAGTATGACAGTCTGGAGGGGAAACTGTTTCCTTTGACTCTGATGTGAAGTCAAGTGCTGCTTGAGTCAAAACGGCCGCCCACCAGATGGCCACGTCTGTCACTTATCGAGGAACTTGTGCTCCGTGTCCCTGCAGAAAGGGCAGAGGGACACTTTGATCTTTTGCAGGAAAAAAAAGAGAGCAGTTTTCCACATGAAAGGCTTGCCTTTGTACCTTCAGATGATGCTCCCCACTACGAGGTTAGCTATCAGGGCTTCCCTGATAGCTCAGCTGGTAAAGAATCTGCCTGCCATGGGGGAGACCCCAGTTCGATTCCTGGGTCGGGAAGATCCGTTGGAGAAGGGATAGGCTACCCACTCCTGTATTCTTGGGCTTCCCTTGTGGCTCAGCTGGAAAAGAATCTGCCTGCAATGTGGGAGGCCTGGGTTTGATTCCTGGGTCAAGAAGACCCCCTGGAGAAGGGAAAGGCTACCCACTCCAGTATTCTGGCCTGGAGAATTCCCTGGACCGTATAGTTCATGGGGGTCCCAAAGAGTGGGACACGAGTGAATGACTTTCACTTTCAAATGACAGACTTTTAAGAGACTTCCGGGCCACTCCCTTGTTTTGGCTTAGAATGGAGCCGTGAATACTTCCTTAGAAAGAGGTGGATTTAGGGTTTTCATTTGTAGGACAAGCCATCACCCCAATTTTCAGGGACTGAGAGGTTTCCCAGGACGCAGGACTTTCAGGGTTGACGCCAGGACAGTTGGTCACCTTGCTTGGAAGAGGCGGAGGACCCTGGCTGGCCCTGTCACCTTAAGGAGCCCTTCCCCTGAAGCTCCAGATTCTTCTCATGGAGTGTGGGTGTAAATCTTGTGTTCCTACTGGAGCCCCAGGCAGATGGGTAATGGTTCCGAGCGGTGAGTCGGTGTGAAGGGCTTCATCCAGAGTGGGAGGGTGATGGTCGGCTAGCATCCAGGCGCCTGCTGCCTGGTCTTGTCCAAGTCAAGTATTATCGTGTGTGCTCAGTCCCTTAGTTGTGTGTGACTCTGCGTGCCAGGCTCCTCTGTCCAGGGGATTCTCCAGGCAAGAGTACTGGAGTGGGCTGCCATGCCCTGCTCCAGGGGCATCTTCCCAACCCCGGATTAACCTGTGCCTCTTGCATCTCCTGCATTGGTAGGCAGATTCTTTACAAATTATGCTACTGTGTTTGGATACTTAACCCATCCTCTTAAACCATCTTCGATGTCTCCATCGGATACACCCCTTGGTTGACTCTCTTGCTGTCAAGTTGACGCTAAGCCTTGAAGAGCAATCTTGAGGTCTTTGGAAGCCCCTGACATCTCTGTTGGGGCTGGTTTATCCACCTGCCTGCAGAGCCAGCTCACTGGGGTCCCAGGAGTTGGACGGAGGGCAAGGTGTCTGGCAGCGGGAGGAGCTGGGACGTTTCTGAAGTGGTGACCTTCACCTTTCTGACTGGGGGGCCCTTAGAGACCAGGATGGAGGCTATGGATCCTCTCCATGTAAGTATTCACACATACACACCGTGGAGAAGTGAGTGGCAACCTGCTCCAGTATTCTTGCCTGGAGAATTCCACGGATGGAGGAACTGGCGGGCTGTGGTCCATGGGGACGCAAAGAGTTGGACAGGACTGGGCGACTAACATGCACACACACCACAGGTTCAAGGACTCTCCCTGACACCCAGCCATAGTCCCCTGGGTTCAAGAGTCAGGATAAGGAGACCCTGACCCACAGTTTGGGTTCTCTGTGAGCTGGAAAGGGTCCCCATATGAGGGACCCCCAAGAGCATGGGGAAAACCAGAGGAGGAGAAACTTGAAGAGACGCCCCGTGCTGCAAGAAAGTGCTTCTGCGTGACCCCGTGTGTGTCCCCTGGGGGCTGAGGGTGACTGGTTAAGCATGAAGGCCTGAAGCGCCATATCTACTGAGTCCCGGAGTCACTTTCTGAAACACTGTAAGGGATAAAGCAATGAAGGCTTGATGTCGGGGAGCTGAGAATGGGGGGACCCCAGTGTGCTGCTGCTGCCCCCTGCCAGATGAGGTGCTGAGCCCTTTCAGTGTTAACGTGCTTTCAGTTTCTGAAGCCATTACTTTTCTCTCCAGCCCTAAGGGGGACAAAATAGCTGTAAAGTTCAAGGACACTTGACAACGATGCTGGTACAGTGTATGTGCCTCCAGTTCTCAAGTGAACATAACTAAGAGCCAGGTTATAAATTACTTCTGGTTGCTGTGTAGAAAACACTGACTAAACAGCCAATGGACATGCGTTGAGAACCAAAATGCTAGAAATATCATTATTACGTTATTATTGAATGGAAGGTGAAAGGTGGCAACATAGATACTATACTAAGAAATATCATCTTCAATAGAGTAGGGGCATTAACATTTGCTGAATGTTAGGATCACTCTTCAAATGACTATTTCAAACAAACCAAAACAACCCTACTGATATTTGAAATATACAGTAGTTTAGATTTTTTTTAAGGGCATTTTTTTGTAAAGACTACTTAGAATAGCTTCGTTTAAATCAGTGCTCATTTTTTTAAGTTGAAAATTAATTTTTTAATCAAGCTCCTATGTTAAAATGACANCAGTGTATGTGCCTCCAGTTCTCAAGTGAACATAACTAAGAGCCAGGTTATAAATTACTTCTGGTTGCTGTGTAGAAAACACTGACTAAACAGCCAATGGACATGCGTTGAGAACCAAAATGCTAGAAATATCATTATTACGTTATTATTGAATGGAAGGTGAAAGGTGGCAACATAGATACTATACTAAGAAATATCATCTTCAATAGAGTAGGGGCATTAACATTTGCTGAATGTTAGGATCACTCTTCAAATGACTATTTCAAACAAACCAAAACAACCCTACTGATATTTGAAATATACAGTAGTTTAGATTTTTTTTAAGGGCATTTTTTTGTAAAGACTACTTAGAATAGCTTCGTTTAAATCAGTGCTCATTTTTTTAAGTTGAAAATTAATTTTTTAATCAAGCTCCTATGTTAAAATGACAACTTTTTAAACTAATAAATTTAATAATTTTGGTATAAAATAAAGATGACTGCTTATGCTTATGAAGATTTGTTTAAACAAATGGGATTAAACAAATAAGATTCACCTAAACAACCAATCA
This sequence comes from Neotragus moschatus, assembly GCA_006410615.1. Classification (NCBI taxonomy): domain Eukaryota; kingdom Metazoa; phylum Chordata; class Mammalia; order Artiodactyla; family Bovidae; genus Neotragus; species Neotragus moschatus. The sequence goes on from SJYA01002542.1 coordinate 61,660, forward strand.
AACTTAGAAACTTAATTAGTTAAATTTCCATAAACATTTTAAAACTCTGCTCTTGAAATTTAATATATCTGAAATATTTCATATATTCCACAGGAAAGACTTACCACCCAACAAGTAAATTCCTTCTAAGCACTTATCTCATGTTAATATAACAACTGAATGAATCAAGTTCTATTAAACTATCAAACACTCTTTACAAACATAATCAGATCCTCTTCCTTTCACACTAAAACCACAATTCTATAATCAACTGAAAATTTCAAACCAACCCTCTGGGCCAATATGCCATATGCTGTAATATGCTGAAATCTCATAGATTTTTTTCAGCTGGTTTAAATGACATGGGTTTTTCAAAAATGATGGTAACATAATTCTTTCCTGAGTTCAATATGCTTGCATGCTAAGTCACTTCAGTCATATCCGACTCTTTGTGACCCGATGGACTATAACCCACCAGGCTCCTCAGTCCCTGGGATTCTCCAGGCAAGACTACTTGAGTGGGTTGCCATTTCCTTCTCCAGCGGGTCTTCCCAACCCAAGGACTGAATCCATGTTCTTATATCTTCTGCATTGGCAGGCGGGTTCTTTACCATATGGAAGAACTAATATTGTGGGTTAGATTAACCTTACGATCTTTTAATTTTTTTTCTTCACCTTTCTGTTTACAAAGTTGCTTAACTGTCCCAAGGGAGCTTGCTTATCACTAAGGCTCAGTTCTGGAAAGTGGTTTGGGATCCAGGTTATGTTTGTGGAGTCTGGAGCCAGACGGAGGTTCTGGCCCTGTGTCCAGAACTATGGGCTCATGGGTGATAGGAATTCTCAGAGCATCACTTTTCCTGCCTCCTGAGATGGTCCCTGTTGTCTCTCTCCCCATTTTTGAAAACTTCAGTTCAGTTCAGTCACTCAGTCCTGTCCGACTCTTTGCGACCCCATGAATTGCAGCACGCCAGGCCTCCCTGTCCATCACCAACTCCTGGAGTTCACTCAGACTCACATCCATCAAGTTGGTGATGCCATCCAGCCATCTCATCCTCTGTCATCCCCTTCTCCTCCNAAACCAGCTTGAACATCAGGAAGTTCATGGTTCATGTATTGCTGAAGCATGGCTTGGAGAATTTTGAGCCTTACTTTACTAGCGTGTGAGATGAGTGCAATTGTGCGGTAGTTTTGAAAACTTAGCAACCTAATAATTCACAACTTACAATGCCTTGAGTTAAATGGATAAGACTCTGCACCCTTCAAGGGTTGCATCTGGTTTCTTTCTTAAAAAAAAAAAAAAACTTAAAATTTCCCCCATTTGTTTATTCATTTTGGACTGCACTGGATCTTTGCTGCTGTGCAGGCTTTCTCTAGTTGCAGCGAGCAGGGCTGCTCTCTCGCTGTGGTGTGCGGGGCTCCCTGTAGTGGCTTCTCTTGTTGCAGAGCATGCACGCTAGGGTGAGTGGCCTTCAGTGGTTGCACACAGCCGTAAGCTGCCCCCCCCCACCCCCCCGCATCTGGAATCTTCCCTGATCAAGGGTTGAACCTGTGTCCCCTGCATTGATAGGCAGATTCCCAACCACCAGAGAAGTCCTGCATCCGGGTTCTCTTCTGTTTGGATCACATTCTGCATCCAAAGCCAAGGGATTCATCACCTCTAGACTGAGGGCTTGGTGCTGTTCTTGACGAAGAGCTGCAGCTACTGCCTACCCCGTGGAGGCAGGAAGGTGCTGGAGGCAGGTAGGGTGCTGGAGGCAGGAAGGTGCTGGGCTCATTTTCTTGTGTCTCCCAAGGGATGCTTTCTTCTTACTCCCTCTCAAGCTAACACTCCCCTTTTCCATTTGTCCATAAGGTTTCCCTCTTTGTGGTATTTGGTTTCCTTTGAAGTCATCAAAGCTTAGTTTTCTCTTTGTTACTTGAGTTGAAAGAACTACCTATTTACTGATTATCCCTTAACACCATGGGTAGCACGGAGTTGTTTTGAAAACAAAAATTTCCCAACGTTAGTGTTTTATCCCCTTTTATCTTCACTTACTTTATGTAACTCTTAATTTCTAGAATATACCTCAACACATACCCTATTTCCCTTGATCCCCTACCATGCCTCCATAAAACCTACAAAGGAAAAAAAAAGTGCCTCCATTACTCTGATTAGTGCTTCTTTCTGGGACTTCAGTTGGTTGAATGTGGTCCTTTGCAGCCTCTCAGTTGCCTTCATGCTCAATTTGTAGGTGAGCCCAAGGACATTCTCTTTCATGAAGGTGTTCTCTTTTATGTTATGTTATCCCTACCAGCATAGGGAAGAGATCTGAGCTTCTTGTTCTTAAATATTTTTTTTTCTTAACAATTAGACTTTAGATTTTATTTATTTTTGGCTGTGCTGTGCAGTATCTGAGATCTTAGTTCCCTGACCAGGAACTAAGATCTTAATTTCCTGACCAGGAACAGGAGGATCCATGGAGCCCTGCCCCCAGCACTGGAAGCAGGTTGTCGTAACTACTGGACAGCTGTGAAACTCCCCGGGCTTCTTTCTTTTAACCATGAGATTGTCTTCACCTTCAGGAGCATGCAGTTGGATGTGAGGCAAAAATGAACATTTTTGATCAGAAGTTCACCAATTTAAAGATGAAAATTGGAAAAGATTACCTAAGGGCCTTCATCTTCTTCCTCCCAATGAGACCTATTTTTATCTTCCCAAGAAAAGACTTGTATATAGATCTTTGTCTTGTTACACTCACCACTTTCCCCATGAGATTAATGATCACTGCCATATTTCCTCCTAAGTTGTCAAGCGGGAGTAGTCATTTGGGAGCTTTCCAAGGATGTAGTATTGACACTTGAGCAGAGAATTATGGGATTGCCAACATTCATACTTACTTTTGAATTTTTTATCCTTTTGGAGTAAAAAGTCTGTTGTCAGAAGCTTAGGTGCAAATAATTTTTCCTCTTCAAAAGTCTGCTTGGTTGTTGGCAACATTTGTAACCCAAATCAAGATGGTTAGACATTTCAAACTTAGGATATATGAAGAAAGTCTTCTTGTTCCAGTAATAATGTCATCCACCCCAGGTCTTTATATTTAGAGGCTACCAGCTGGAATAGCAGAGAAGGCAATGGCACCCCACCCCAGTACTCTAGAGTACCCCAGTACTCTAGCCAGGAAAATCGCATGGATGGAGGAGCCTGGTGGGCTGCAGTCCATGGGGTTGTGAAGAGTCAACCATGACTGAGTGACTTCACTTTCACTTTTTGGGCAACTTCACTTTCACTTTTCACTTTCATGCATTGGAGAAGGAAATGGCAACCCACTGCGGTATNAGAGTACCCCAGTACTCTAGCCAGGAAAATCGCATGGATGGAGGAGCCTGGTGGGCTGCAGTCCATGGGGTTGTGAAGAGTCAACCATGACTGAGTGACTTCACTTTCACTTTTTGGGCAACTTCACTTTCACTTTTCACTTTCATGCATTGGAGAAGGAAATGGCAACCCACTGCGGTATTCTTGCCTGGAAAATCCCAGGGATGGGGAAGCCTGGTGAGCTGCCATCTATGGGGTCACACAGAGTTGGACACGATTGAAGTGACTTAGCAGCAGCAGCTGAAACAGATGAGTTCATTATGTATCTATGACCTTGACAACCTAAGAGATTTTAAAATATTGGAAGTTCACCATCTCTTCAAAATTATGGTAATATAAATGTCCATACAGGTATATACATATATATGTGCACACATATACATGTATGAAATTTTCTTGAATTACACTGCTTTAATCACATGTAAAAGCAAATGCTATCAATTTAATATGTATGCACTCACACATGTAGTAAAAAACAAACTTAGATTAACTCAGAAAATATCATAATAACACCAAAATATTTAAGTGCTATGCCAAATATTCTTCCCATTAGTGTTTATTTTCTAATGTAATTTTAGGTTTCCTTTACACAGAACCAAATGATGCCATCATAACATGGAAACATAATTTGGGAGTAGAAGAAGAAAAACTAAATTCAGACAAAATGTCCTCTCACAGATGTAAAGTGTGGAGATGAAAATCACCAAAAAGTCCTAGTTGTACTTGAAACCAAATCCCAGTGCCTCAAGGAAGTCAGTTTGAAAACTCTTGATTTTAGGTTGTTTACACGACTTCACTTCACTTCACTTCACCCGGATTCAAATGATACAAGGCAGGAGGCAATCTCTCCTAACTATAAATGATCAGTAACTCTTTAGAGAGGTAAAATACTCCAAGAATAAATCTTAAAATGTATATAAACATAACACACTTTTGTATCTGTGAAAGTGTTAGTTGCTCAATCATGTCCGACTCTTTGAGACACTATGGACTGTAGCCCACCAGCCTCCTCTGTCCATAGGATTCTCTGGCCAAGAATACTGGAGTGGGTTGCCATTCTCTTTTCTAGGGGATCTTCCTGATCCAGGAATCAAACCTGGCTCTCCTGAATTGCAGGCAAATTGTTTACCATCTGAGCCACCAGGGAAGCAACATCTTAATAAGTTTCATCCCATAAAGAGCATCTTTGTAAACTCAGAACCCCAGGAAATGTGGACAAATGATGGCAAGTGGCAGTTATCATTTTTATGCCCAAATAACAGCAGAACGCTGGAGGCTCCAGGAGTCAGCAAATCAAACCTGGGATTCTGGGTGTGCTACTCAGACCCTAACTCCTGGTGGCTATCAGCACTATACGACATCTTTCTCTTTCCTGCCCCCTAAATTAGAACCTATTTATGCAGCGGTCCTGAGAGTGACGGTGAGGATTCCTGTGCTCACAGGAGAGCTAGATGGCTCTGCTCCTCATTCGCAAACAGCTCCCTACACAAGTAGACCTTCCATTCCCCACTGCTTCAGAAACCCGCACCCATAGTCACCTAGGAGGTGTTTAAAAACTCGGATGCCCCAAACCAAGTGAACCTCTGAGGGTGGAGGCTAGGCATTAGCATTGTTTTAAAAAAACATCTCTAGGTGATCTTAATGTGCAGCCGGGGTTGAGATGGAGTTGAGATACCCAATCTGCCCTTGTTATCACACTTTCTCTGATGAATGGAATAACCCTGGGATGTTTCTTCCTCTTATCCCATGTGTTGGGGCCCCAGGATGCAGAGAGGAATGGGGAAGGCAGTCCTATTGACCCCATGATCCATGCACATGTGTGTGTCTGTGTGTGTTCACTCTAGCATAATACGCTTCACAGCTATGAGGCCACTGCCAATTATAATGCTACTTGTCACACTTTGTTGAGCATGGGATCACCTGCAGATCCTGTTAATGTTCTGAGGTCTAGGTTGGGATCCAGGAGTTTTGCATTTCTATTAACAACCAGCTCCCAGGGGACATCCATTGCTCTGCGCCACAGCCGTACTTTGAGGAGCAAGGCTGCAGAGTATTTAAAGACTGATCAGCAAATCTTATTTTACACACACACAAATACTATATTTCACCGATCATGAGATTTCAATTTTTCCCACAGTTCAATAAAGGTGCAACAGAAATGAATCTTCCAAACGATGAAGTCTTGTGCTTGCTGTGGACCAGGAAACCACAGCTGACATTGCCCTGTGTGGGTCCTGGCTTGGTTCTGGTTGTCACGCTGATGGTGCTTCAGGGAGTCAAGAGTGTGGCTAATAACTACATAGTTGAGTTTATCTTATGATTAAAATATCTCTGAAAATTACCTATTATTTGATGTTCAAAGGAAAATGTATCAAAGACATAAAAAGGCATGAAAATAGAGTAGCAGAGTACAAATATGTTAGCAGAGCAAATACAGCTTTATAGTAGAATGGCCAGTCTCTTATCTCTTGCAAAGTGCCCGCCAAAAGCTTAATGGCAGATTACAATACTGGGTCAAGATATTCACTGCCCCTCTCTACTAGATCCATCCCTCCTTCTTGCATCTACTGGTGGGAAGAGCTGACTTCATACCCAGTCAGGTCCCACCTGACCATGTGACTACTTTTGGTCAGCAGGCTCATGGGTGTATTTCTGAACAGAAGACTCAGGAGCCATAACACCATTCTTCTGCTCCTCTTTTGCTCTGGCATGAGAATGGCACGTCCCCTGGAGAGGCCATTCCTTCAGGCTGAGATCCTGTGGAGATGAGCCACAGCCAACCTGAAAGCATACTGAACCTAGGGAGAGCTGAACTTTTGTTGTTGTAAGCCCCTGGGATTTTGGTGGTGGTTGTTACCACAACGTTACTTACCCAAAGCTGAATAATAGACAGGGTTAAGAAAAGAAGTTGTCATTCAGTTGCTAAGTCATGTCCAGCTCTTTGTGACCCCATGGGCTGCAGCACACCAGGCTCACCTGTCCTCCGCTATCTCCTGGACTTTGTTATTCATGTCCACTGAGTTGGGGATGCTATCTAACCATCTCATCCTCTGCTGCCCGCTTCCCCTTTTGCCTTCAATCTTTCCCAGCATCAGGGTCTTTTCCAGTGAGTCAGGTCTTCACTTTAGATGGCCAAATTATTGGAGCTTCATCTTCAGCAGCAGTCCTTCCAAAGAATATTCATGGTTGATTTTATTTAGACTTGATTGATTTGATCTCCTTGCTGTCCAAGGGACTCTCAAGAGTCTTCTCCAGCACCACAACTTGAAAGTATCAATTCTAGAAGTAGGTGAAAATCAATTATTACTAAATCTATGCGGAAAGATTGCACGTGCAGGGCAACCAAAGCAACTGAATGCAGGAGAAATCACCAGATCCCTAAGAATGGAACAAAGGCATTCCAGGTAAGGAGAGAATGGTGTGATCAATTCACGCATCTTATTCACAGACTGTCATTTAGGCATCCTTCTGTAGCTTAATGTACAATTTACTTTTCTCAATCATTTCAAAATTAAAAGTATGTCTTACAATCGTGCTGAGGTGCCATGTTTTGTATGGTAATCTCATTCCATTCGCATGCTGAATCACTTGTGCCCATTTCTCAAGTATTTTGAATTGAAAATCTGTGAAAGGATTTGTTCATATCAAGGCAGTTTAAAGAAGAAAAGGACTATGTGTATGTATACCCCTCGAATAAGGAATACCTGGTGCCATTTTTTTAAAAAGCAAATGTCAAACTGTTCCTAGAGGGAAGATCTAAGGCTTCTCCTGGTTGTCTTGCTTTTGAAGTCAGTACTTTGTATCCATGCCCTAGAGGAAGCCCTTCCCACTCACCACGTGGCTGATACTCCTTTTTCTTATTTAGATGAAAGTGAAAGTGAAGTGAAGTCGCTCAGTCCTGTCCGACTCTTTGCGACGGTCTTTGCGACGCGTGGACTGTAGCCCACCAAGCTCCTCCATCCATGGGATTCTCCAGGCAAGAATACTGGAGTGGGTTGCCATTTCCTTCTCCAATTTAGATGAAAGTTCTTCTAAAACATGGATAAGTTGTCTGGGGGTAAGGGAGGAATCTGACAAGAGGGTAGTGACTACCAGCTCATTTTTGTTGCATTTGCTTCTGAGCAGGAAGGGACATTTATCATTACGCAATCATGATACACATAAGAAAACAGATACTCAGGGTCGACAGGCGTCTGCATCGGTATAAGCTCATGAGTTGTTCATTGATAGCCCTTACTTCTGAGTTGTGGGGAAATAATTAATCTGAGAGCACACTTCTATTTTTTTCTCTTAATTCTGTCTCTATATTTTGAAGAAAATCTATTTCTTGTTTTAGAGCACATAACATTTTTACTTTTCACTCACAATCTCCAGTCTGTATTCTTTTCCAAAATACCCTAATAGCTTCTAATGAGTTAAATTGTGGTTCAGCTGAAATCAACCCACAGACTACATAAGACCACATTTCTCTTTGAGATAAGCAAAAGGTGAGGGGAACTATAATTATATTTCCTTTTGGCTTCCTATCTCTTCCTTTATTCCTTTTTATTTTTAAAGAGACAAACATCTTAATAGAAGTGCTTCTACTCTCATCTACCTGTTGGAAACTCTTTAAATTCCAAGAAATAACTTTTGAGGATTTTCAGGTTGGAGATAAGGGTCAGCCATGCTTGGTGACTGACAGCAAAGTAACTGGATGCCAGTGGGGATTAGTCGAGCCGTGTTAGGAATGTACAGTGAGAGTGACGGGATATAGTCCATTTGTATGGCCCCAACTTGACTTGCCCAAGGTGACGCAGTCTGTCATCCTTAAGCTGCCTACAGGGTGAGGAGTCAGTTGAAGTTCTGAAAACCCACTGCTGCATTTGGATGTTGCAAACAGACAATTTAGAGCATTCAGGCAGAGAACTCCAGCTTAAGCCTGCAAATCTGGATCGGGCACATGTATACCTACTTATCTGTGTGATCCTTCAGCAAGAAACCAGAAAGTCTCTAGTCTCTGCCAGTTCATCAGCAATATGAAGGGGCTGATAGAGATGATCTCTTGACCCCCAGTGAATGCTGACCACCCCATGGTTCTGCCCCAGCCTCACCCTGTGAGGCTGTTGACAGCTCTTAGCAAGCTCGCCTTGTGCCCAGCTCTGCAGAATGGCCTGGAGCCTGCCATGTTAAGCTTGATATGCCTAAAGCATCCACTAGCCAAGTGCTGCTGGTCCAATTGCTGTGATTCTGCAAAGTCTCGTCCAGAGTGCCTCACGACTGCGAGAAACCCTGGGCAAGAACTTCATTTTAACAGCACGTGCTGCACTTGGCAGGAGATGTTTGCTCTTGCTTCTGCTCCAGCAGCCTTTGCTCAAGTGCACACAATCTCCAGGGACCTCTCTTTCAGACTTGATGGCTGGTAAGGATTTCTGACAGTGTCTCTTGTGAAGTGGCTGGAAAGGAGTAGCCCAGGGGTTGCTGAGCACACAGGAGATGTGCGGTTCCTAATTGTCTGGGAAGACAGTCAAGGAATAAATTACCTAGTTCTGATACTTCTGAAGTGTCACTGCCATTGGGCTACTTCGCTTGGGACAAATGATTGGCAGGTCAGCAAATGTTTGCAGCCATGTTTCAGGGCATTGCAGTCTCCCCGAGGGAAGGCCTTTCATCTGCAGAACCACTTGTAGAAATTGAGTATCTTATATTTCCACCAGGCTGGAAAAAATTTCCTGGCTACTAGGCTGCTTTTATGTCTCTTGGCTTTTTAAAATTTCAGTTTTATTGAGGTATAATTGACAAATAAAATTGTATTTAAGTATTTAATGTGTACATCATGATTTGATACATATATATATATTGTGAAGAGATTCTGCCCTATAATGTTACTTGGCTTTTTATAATAATGACAAAGGGGGAAATGAAGACTCATTTATAAACACCATATAAAATATAAAACACAACTACTTCCTCTCTACTACCCTCCTTTTGCATAATGTTCTCTTTTAAGCTTTTGGGTGCGAACATCTACAAAGCAAATTTTCTCTTAAACGTGTATACCTGTCAGGACTACACATTTCCCAGTATTATACGTGATAAGTACCTGATACATGCTTCCTAATGCTTCCTAATGCCCTCCTGTATCCTGACTCCATCTCACAATCATTCCTTGTTGGGCCATTTATTGGCCAAGGTGTTGCGAACCTAGGGGAGAATCTCTGCTTTTAGGATGTTCATGGGTGTCAGGGCTAGTACCTGCACCAAAGTGAAGTCGCTTAGTCGTGTCCAACTCTTTGCAACACCATGGACACCAGGCTCCTCTGTCCATGGGATTTTCTAGGCAAGAGTACTGGAGTGGATTGCCATTTCCTTCTCCAGGGAACTTCCCGACCCAGGGATCGAACCCAGGTCTCCCACACTGTAGACAGACGCTTTATTGTCTGAGCTACCAGGGAAGTCACTTGCACCAAAACATATCATTAAATGCAACCCAGTGTGTCCCAGTACCTTAGGGAACCATAGGGAAGTTACCCTGAGATAGACCAGGGGTTGAATTGCCAGCACCGATTGTAAGTAGTTGAAGGAAAGGTTCCTGGAAGACTGTGAGTGCTTGTGAAGCACAGAGGAGAGAAATGACGTGGTTTGTGTGGAGAAAGTTCAGCTGCGGCAAGAATGTGCAGGAAGCAATTGGTGAGGCTAAAGACCAAAGTGTGGGTCAGATCATAGAAGACGGCATTGCCGCGTGAAGGAGGTTATCTCTCACTCTTCATTTCTCTTAGTTCACAAACAGCCCTTCTAGTTTTTAGCCATTTTAATCCTTTCCATTTCGTAAACTAAAGCTTTAATCCCTTAATCTTCTAGGAAGTCTGGTGTCAACTTCTGCTGCACATTAGAGTCACTTGAAGAGCTTTCTAGAAACTCAGTGCTTAGCTGCCTCCAATACCAATTAAGTGGGATGCAGGCATCGGTACTTTTAAAGCCTTTTAGTTGGTTACAGTGTTCAGCCTGAGTTGAGAGCCACATTGCTATAGTCTATTCAAGGAAGGTCAGAAAGGCAAATTCTAAGCAACACTGACTCACCTTTGGAATTTACATCCCTTCCTAATGGCAATGGTATTTCATCATTTTGTGCTTCAAGGTTTACAGCATCTGTCAAAATCACAGATAATCTTACAGGTAATTAGAGGAATGGAAATTTCAATAGCGTCTTCATCAAAAGCTCTCAAACATCTTTTTAGGAGACATACTCCCAGAAACGGCAGACATGCACAGCAACTTTCGGCCTGGTAAAGTTTCACAGGTCACCACTCTACTCCCTCGGTTCAGTGCCTGAAATCCCAGGTTTCTGCCTCTTGTACCACTTTCTAATGACCTACTGGCCCATGGTGCATGAGCTAATGTTTCTGTTCTGCCTTTGAAACTATACCCTTGAAGTGTAAACACATCTGGCTCCAAAGTCAAGTCATTGATTTTAAATAAGCAAAGGAGAAGTGAAACGGTTCTCTGCAGAGCAGCTGTGTCTCGGATTCCCCCAAATTTCAAAACTTTATGGCCCGCTTTGTTTCTTTGTATACTTTCAATGGTCACCAAACTTTGAAGGGTAGGTTTGGGAACAACCAAATCTAGATTTTTCTGAGCAAATGAGATATTCCTGACTCAGAGATCGAGCCTGAGTATCTGAGCTGCCAGGGAAGCCCAAGAATCAGAGAAGGTACATAAAATTTTCTTTTTTAGAACGCAAATTCATTTGATCTTTTATTTTGTAATATAAATGTATTTATTTTAATTGGAGGTTAGTTATTTTACAGCGTTGTCTTGGTTTTGCCGTACATCAGCATGAATCTGCCACAGGTATACCCTCTCCTGCAGATGCAAATTTACATCATGAGTACATGTCTTTAAAGGTCTGAGCAGAAACCTAGGGGCAAATAGAGGCATATGGAAAGATCCAGGTGTCAACATAGCTCTCCTGGTAGGGGAGTGGGGTGATTGGGGGGAGCTGGGAGGAGAGGGTGGCAGTGGTAAGATCGCATTCAGGTATTGATATGTGAGCATGGCTTCAAAATGGGATGCATCCATTTTTGTTTTTGTCGAAAAAGATGTAGGTTCTTTAATATGGGAGACTGTTATGGGCTGAACTGTGTCTCCCAGAAAAAAAGAGATGCATCAGATTATGACCTTATTTGGAAACAGGGTCATTGCAGATATAATTGATTAAATTGAGATGATGTTCTCTGGAGTAGAGAACTTCCCAGGTGGTGTTGGTGGTAAAGAGCCCACTTGTCAATGCAGGAGACGTTAAGAGACATGGGCTTGACCCCTGCGTGGGGAAGATCTCCTGGTGGAGGGCAACTGGCTCCAGTATTCTTGCTTGGAGAATCCCATGGATGGAGGAGCTTGGTGGGCTACAGTCCGTGGGGTTACGAAGAGTTGGACATGACTGAAGCGACTATGTATGCACACACGCATGCATGCATCTGGTATAGAAAGTGAAAGTGAAGTCGCTCAGTCGTGTCCGACTCTTTGCGACCCCATGGACTGTATCCCATCAGTCTCCTCCGTCCATGGGATTCTCCAGGCAAGAGTACTGAAGTGGGTTGCCATTTCCTTCTCCAGGAGATCTTGCCAACCCAGGGATCAGACCTGGGTCTCCCGCATTGCAGGCAGACGCTTTACCGTCTGAGCCACCAGGGAAGTCTGGTGTAGAGTGGGTCCCTAATCCAGTGTGACCTTTGTCCTTAGCTGAAGATGGCCATGTGAAGGCAGACCCACAGGGGGAGCACCACATGAATGATGCTGGCAGGACAAAAGAACACCGAGGACCAGGTGAAGGAACCATCAGAAGCTGGAGGAAGTGAGGAAGGGTTCCCCTCATCTTGTTAGCGACTTCGGAGGGTGAACAGCTCTGCCCACACCTTGATTTTGGACTTCTGCCCTCCAGAACTGTGAGAGAATAGATTTCTCTTGTTTATAGTCACAGAGTTTGTGGCACTTTGTTAGAGCAGCCCTGGAAAATTCATAGAGACACCATTCTTGATTCTGTTTTATAACCTGACCTTTTTCATTTAACAAAATACGGTGAACATCTTTCCGTGTCATTAAAGTTTCTGCTACAATGTCCAAGATGAAATTTTATTTCTAGTCTGGAGGTATGGCTGCATTTTGTGTCCTGTGAATTGACCTCATAAAGTGAACTGTGGGCCTTTCTACTCCAGTTGGACTCTCAAGGGCAGGTTGGGGTTGGGGGAGGGAGCCTTTTCACCGATGCTTACACAGCAGCTGGGCACCCTGCCCTGTTCCTACTGCCTGGCTGTTGTCATTTCCTCTTTGCCTGTGCTGTGTGCAGGGCACCCTCTAGGCCTTGTACCAGGTGCTGGGAATACCTGTACGTGAGGGGTGTCCTGACCTGTGGACTCCTGGGAGACCTGGGCAGAGTGCCAAGGTCCAGGCCTGGCTCAGGAATGCCAGACCTGCTGGAGATCTCAGGGCCTGGCAGGGGTCTGTGTGGACAGACCTGGGACTACTCATATCCCCTGGCCCAGGGTCTCTCCCTTTCCCAGAGGAACCCCTGAACACCAGAAGTAAGTTTCCTGCTGATCTGGTTAGATAGATGTTCAGAGTCAAGATTATATTTATTTTTAGAAAATTAGGGTTTCCCAGGTGGCTGGGTGGTAAAGAATCTGCCTTGCCAATGCAGGAGATGCAGGAGATGAAGGTCCAGTCCCTGGGTTGGGAAGATACCCTGGAGAAGGAAATGGCAAACCACTGTCGTATTCTTGCCTGAGGATCCCATGGACAGAGGATCCTGGGAGGTTACAGTCCACGGGGTCGAAAGAGTCAGACATGATAAGCACACACGCATACATAGAAAATTAAGAGTGAATGATCCTAGTAGGCTTTTCTATGGTACAAAACGTTGAGTGTTATTGTTCAGTTGCTCAGTTGTGTCCTATTCTTTGTAACCCATGGACTGCCGCACTGCAGGATGGCAGCCAGGCTTCCTTGTCCTTCACTATCCCCTGGAATTTGCTCACACTCATGTCCATTGAGTTGGTAATGCCATTCCACCATCTCATCTTCGGTTGCCCTCTTCTCCTTTTGCCCTCAATCTTTCCCAGCATCAAGGTCTTTTCCAATGAGTTGGCTCTTTGTATCAGGTGGCCAAAGGTCTGGAGCTTCAGCTTCAGCATCAGTCCTTCCAATGAATATTCAGGGTTGATTTCTTTTAGGATCAACTCATTTGGTCTCCTTGCTGCCTGAGGGACTCTCACGAGTCTTCTCCAGCACCACAGTTTGAAAGCATCAGTTCTTGGGCACTCAGCCTTTTTTATGGTCCAGCTCTCACATCTGTGCATGACTACTAGAAAAACCATAGCTTTGACTACAAAGCTTCCCTGGTGGCTCAAACGGTAAAGAGTCTGCCTGCAGTGCAGGAGACCTGGGGTCGATCCCTGAGTTGGGAAGATCCCCTGGAGGAGGAAATGGCAATCCACTGCAGTATCCTTGCCTGGAGAATTCCATGGACAGAGGAGCCTGGTAGGCTCCAGTCCATGGGATTGCAAAGAGTCAGACACAACTGAGCAACTACCACTTCACTTCAATTTGGCTGCAGAATGTTCGGTATCATCGCTTATGTTTATTAACTTATTTAAACCTCACCACCTCCTAATGCCCTCGATACTGTCGTCATTCTCGTTTTACTGATGTAAAACTGAAGCACAGAGAGGTAAGGCCACCAGTCTGAGGTCACAGAGCTAACAAGAGGAGAAGCTGGGATTTGAAGGCAGATGGCTCGGCTCCCAGAGACTGGACTGTGACCACGAGATGATACACCCGGAGACCCCCGGAACCTCCGGCGCTCAGCAGCTGCCCTTGCTAAACGTGTCATGTTCATCAGCTCCGTAACTGCGCACGGCTGCTTCTGACATACGAGCTTGTGAACTGGAGCTCAATGCATCTTGAAATGCATCTTGGCTACTATATATTTCAAAACATTCTGGCTTTTCTCAGAAGACAATCTATCATTTTGGTGTCCATATTTTAAAGCTCTAGAAATAGCCAAGAGGGGGAAAAAAACCCCCAAATAGAATAGTCTTCTTTCTTTAAAAAGGTATAAAAGACTTTTATTCTGGAGGGAATCAGACCCAGAAAATTATTCAGGAGTTTGAAGCGTCGTCACTCAAAGAGGAGGATTGAGGGGTTCAAGTCAGACACGAGGAAGGATTTCCTGTGTGGCAGGGCAAGCCCAAAGGTGATTAAGTAGCACCTGACCCCCAACCCTTTGTAGTTCAGGTGGACACAGTCCCAGGTCATCGGGTTCCCCAAGGACGGCTCTGGCTGGGGCGTTCCCCAGGACAGGCAGGCCTTGGCTTCAGCGAAGCTGACCAAATGCTCTAGGAGCAGCTTCTGTTTCCAGAGTCAGTTGAGCCTGCTGACGTCATTTCCTTTTGAACATGACTGAGCGACTGAACTGAAGGAGTTGCAGGCTTCCCAGGTGGCTTAGTGGTAGAGAATCTGCCTGCAATGCAGGAGACTCAGGTTCCGTTCCTGGGTTGGGAAGATCCACTGGAGAAGGGAGTGGCAACCCACTCCAGTATTTTGGCCTGGAGAGTTCCTTGGACAGAGAAGCTTGGTGGGCTACAGCCTGGCATGGGGTCGCAAAGAGTCGAACACGACTGAGGGACTGACACACACAAGGAGCTAAAGTAGAATCGTTGAGATGATCTTTCCAGATGCCTGGGTGAGACGATTCAAGTGTAAGAGGAGAGACACAGGTTGTAATCATGAGATTCTTTCAGGTGAAGGGGAGCCAGGCTAGGCAGGCATTTACAGGCCAGATTTGAAAGTTAATGGGGTTCTCAGAAGCCAGCCGAGGGAAGAGAGGGGAAGGCAGTGGGGCTGCAGCGATCTGATGGAGGCGGGAGGAAAGCCCCCTTGCACAGTCATCAGGATCGGAGGGCCATCTGCAAACCATGTGAGCACTGGCTGTTTGTCAGCTCCAGCCACACCCACCCAAGAGCCATGATTCTCTCCTCTTGTTCAGGAGTGTCTCTCCTTTCCCAGGTGTCCTCCCTCAGAGGAGTTTTCCTGGTTCTGATCGCAGTCTGTCAAAATGTTACCAAGGTGGCGCTAATGGTAAAGAACCTGCCTGCCAGTTCAGGAGATATAAGAGACATGGATCCCATCCCTGGGTTGGGAAAATCCCCTGGAGAAGAAAATGGCAACCCACTCCAATATTCTTGCCTAGAGAATCCCATAGACAGAGAAGCGTGGTGGGCTACAGTCCATAGGGTCTCAAAGAGTCGGACCTGATTGAAGCGACATAGCACACCGTCAAATGTTACCCTTTTTGCCCCACCTGTTTCCAGAGAAGAACCACCCCCTCCCTTTCCCCAAAAGATGCTTTGTATAAGTAGGAATCCTTTTCCTTGACAATGCAACATTTAGTGCCAGCATTAGAAAGCGAAGGAAATGCTATTGCCTTTAAGTCACTGGGGAGGCAGATGCGAATTCTAACACGCACACCGTTTTAGTCTCTGTTTAACATGCTCGTGAGTGATGGAAGATTGGACCCCGATGGCTGGAGGGGGAGCAGCTGGTAGACTCGAGACTCTAAAGGGATGCCTGGCTGGGTTTGGGAAGCCTCTGTTTGACCTGCTCTGAGTCTCAAATTTTCAGATTAGTTTCAGCAAGATCAGGACTTACTGTGCGGGTGAGACCTCCCCCTCAAGATGCCAACCTGGGAGAAATCAGCTTATTATGTTCATTTTTTTTTTTAATTGGAGTATAGTTGCCTTACAATATTGTATTAGTTTCTGCTGTACAACGGAGTGAATCAGTTGTATGTGTACATATATCCCCTCTTTTTTTTGGATTTCCTTCCCATTTAGGTCACCACAGAGCACTGAGCAGACTTCCCTGGGCTGTACAGTAGATTCTCACTAGTTATCTGTGTTGTACATAGTGGTGTATACATGACAATCCCAGTCTCCCAATTCATCCCACCCTCCTTCCTCCCTTGGTAACCATAAAGCTTGCTCTTTCATATCTGTGATTCTATTTCTGCTTTGCAAATAAGTTCCTCTGTACAGATGGCTCAGTAGGTAAAGAACCTGCCTGCCAATGCAGGAGCCACAGGACAAGCAGTTTTGATCCCTGGGTTGGGAAGATCCCCTGGAGGAGGGCACAGCAACCGCCTCCAGTGTTCTTGCCATGGACAGTGGAGCCTGGTGGGCTACAGCCCATCGGGTTGCAAAGAGTTGGACATGACTGAGCACGCATGCAGTGTGCAATATACAGTGTTGAACATCTGGTTCTGAAGGGGAGAAAGCAGAGTGGGGGCACCCGGAAATGGCACTGTGTTGTAAAAGCAGTGCTCATTTCCAGATCTTCCAGAAACAAGCAAAGCCAGGCCTGCTGCACCTGGGCAAGAAGATAATGAGTTCGTGCACCTCACAGGAGCTGGCCTCCCTTTCATCTCTGAAGACACTCATTTGATGGAGGAGCTCTGCTGTGGTCTGACTCTCTCCTCCTCAGATTCATACATTGAAATCCTACCCCACAAGTGATGCTATTGGGAGGTGGGCACTTTAGGAGGTGCTCAAGTCATGAGGCTGGAGCCTACAGGAATGGAATTAATGCCTCCTGAAAGTGGGGTGCCCTTTCTGCCACATAAAGACACAAGGAAAAGTCTTCAACCTGAAAGAGGACCCCCCCAACCATGCTGGTGCCCTCATCTCAGACATCCAACCTCCAGAACTGTGAGAAGCAGATTTTGTGACTTATAGTATTTTTTGTTTGTTCAGTCTCTCAATCATGTACAACTCTTTGCGACGCCATGGACTGCTGAGCATCAGTCTTCCCTATCCTTCACTATCTTCCAGAGTTTGCTCAAATTCATGTCCATTGAGTCAGTGATGCTATCCAACCATCTCATCTTCTGTTGCCCCCTTCTCCTCCTGTTTATAGTATGGTTGGTAGTATGTTTTGCTTTACCAGCCTCAAGGACTAAGACAAGCTCCCAGCACCCTCCTAAAAATCCATGTCTACCCTGTCCTGGGGACTGTTCAAGGTGCTTGAATGAGAGGCAAGTCCAGGTCCTCACAGAGCTTTTACTCTAATGCAGGAGAGAGATGAGGCCTGATCACACTAAGATGCATTCACAAAATGGCTTGTTCCTTCTGCACATGCCAGGCTTCCTGTGTGCATGTGGGAGGCTTTGTGCAGGAATAGAAAGGCTACATTCTATGGGGAAAGCTAGACCAGACAGGCGAAGAGTAAATCAAACATAGTGAGAGGCTGTGAACCCAAGGTAGCATCAGAGCAGGATGAGGACAGTCGGAGCCCTGGGGTGGACAGGTGTGCAGGTGGGAACAATGGGCTCAGGAGACCTTGATGGGAAGTGAGGTGCAAGTAAAGACTTGAAGGAGGTGGGAGTGAGCATGTGGGTATTCGAGGAAGAGAATCCCAAGCAGAGAGAATGTTCTGGAGTCCAGGCCCTGGCATGAACCTGCTATATTTAAGGGCTTCCCTGATAGCTCAGTTGGTAAAGAATCCGCCTGCAATGCAGGAGGCCCCAGTTTGATTCCTGGGTTGGGAAGATCTGCTGGGGAAGGGATAGGCTACCCACTCCAGTATTCTTGGGCTTCCCTTGTGGCTTAGCTGATAAAGAATCGATCCATAATGCTGGAGGCCTGGGTTTGATCCTTGGGTTGGAAAGATCCCCTGGAGAAGGGAAAAGTTACCCACTCCAGTATCCTGGTCTGGAGAATTCCATGGACTATTCTGGAGAATTCCATGGCTTTATAGTCCATGGGGTCACAAAGAGTCAGACACAACTGAACGATTTTCACTTTCAGGGGCTGTGTGGTCAGAGTGACCCTCACAAAGGGCAGAGCAAAGGGTCTGGTCAGTGAGTGAAAGGGGCAGATCCTGTAGGGCTGGTGGACCATAGTGAGAACTTGGCTTTTATTCTGAAAGCAAGGTGGAGGTGCAGCATGGTCCAGAGCAAAGAAATGCAGTGTTCCGAGTTACACAGGAAGAGGCTCACTGGGGTTGCTGTTGAGATTAGGGAACAAGGGCAGAAGCATTTCAGAGGTGATAACAGTATCCAGATCAAAGGTGATAGCGCTGGGGGCCACGGTGGTCACAGAGGAGGCTGTAATAAAGGGAGAGCCAAAAAGATTCGCTTGGCTTGAGGGATGTGAACAGGAGGATGACTCAGCGATTTAAGAATGGGCTGGTAGGATGAAGTTGCCACCAACTGAGATGGAGAATTTGGCATTAATGCTCAACTTTGAAGACTGTGTTGGGTCTCCAAGTGGAGGTATGAGCCAGCAAACAGATACAAAAGTCTGGGGTTCAGAAAAATGGCCTGACCTAAAAATATGGATTTCTGGTATCATGGCACATGGATGGTTAGTTTTATGTATTCACTTGGTTAAGCTATAGTACTTTGTTTTTTAATCAAATACTAATGTAGGTATAACTATGGAGGTATTTTATAGATGAGGTTAGATGTAGATTTGGTCAAATCTATTAACTTTATGGAGATTATGCTCAATAGTGCTGAAGGACTTAAGAGCAAAAACTGAAGTTTGCTACAGCAAAAGATATTCTGCCTCAAAACTGCAGCATCAGCTTCTGCATGAGGGTCAAGTAATTTATTTATTTAGGTTTTGTGATAAGATGAGATGACTGATAGCAGGTTTCTATGGTGATGGGGGTGACCTCATAGGAAGAAGGGGAGATTGATAATACAGGAGAGCAGGGGGCCTTGCTAGAGGAATGCCTTTATGTAGGACAGAGGGAATGGGATACACAAGGGGCTGAAATCATGGCTTCTCTTGAGCAGTGTTTGTCAAACTTGCACCCGCAGTGGAATTCCTCGAGGGCTGGTTCAAACGCAGAGTTCTGTGATGTGGCCTGTGAATCTGCATTTCTCACAAGTTCCCAGCCCCTACAATGCTGTTGGTCCGGGACCATGCTCTGAGAATCACGGACTTCGGTGAGCAGAGGCAGGCAGAAGATGTGAACACAGACGCTTAGAAGAAGAGAGGCTGGTGGAGAGGATCTGAACATCCTCCTAAGATTTCTTTCAATTTCCTAGCGAAGTAGAAGGCCAAGATACTAGCTGAAAGTGAGGAGTGGAGAGAAGGTTTGCAGGAAAACTGGTGAAATGGTCATTCAGGAGAAAAAGGAAAGTGGGTAAAGCAGGGTTGATAGGTCGTATGCCTGACATCACTAAGGGCCCACCTTAGTTACTTCATCATGAATTTCAAGTGAGACCAGTCAGCATGTGCTTTTTTCCAGCTACATCCAATTGATAGAAATGGATTTCAGGGTAGTGGTTTTGCCAAGCAATAATGAAAATGCATGAGAGCGAGAGAGCCGAAGACGTGGGCAAAAAAGAACTGCCATGGTCCAAGGAATGGGAGCCGAGACAGGAGGGGAGGGAAGAAGGAAAAGTGGAGGGGCTGAGGCCACATGGAGAAGAAGAATTCAAGGAACTAAGCAAGAGTCCAAAGGCTGGAAGTGTTATCTATGTTGTTCAGTCGCTCAGTTGTGTCCGACTCTTTGTGACACCATGGCATGGAGCATGCCAGGCTTCCCTGTCCTTCACCGTCTCCCAGAGTTTGCTCAGATTCATGTCTACTGAGCCAGTGATGCCATCCAACCATCTCATCCTCTATTTAAATTTCCAAGAATAAAATAGAAGTGGTTTTGGGAGAGTGACATTGACTTAGGAAATCATATCTGCTAGAAATGAGAGGCAGAGTTGGTAGCCACATCAGGAGGTCATATAATCTGGGGACATGAGATTCAAAGCTGGGAGCTTTAGGGAGGAGAGAGAAGGATGGTGAATGCCATGAATACAACACAGCATAGCAATGGCATTGTGGGGAGTGGCCAGGACAAGGGCAGAATAGGACAGTCAAGGCAGGTCCCTCTGAACAGGGGACATCTGGGCTGGGTCTTGTAGAAACCAGCCCTGTGGGCTACAGGTAGACCATTCCAGACTGAGAGAGTGCACAGGCTCCTAGGAAGAATGTAACTGGAGTGTGCAGGAAACACAAGGATGAATAGATAGCATTAGATGGGACTGGGCCAGGAGGGTCCTGGTCTGGCAGCAGAGGCAGTCAGAGATGGTGCAGGAGAGACCATGCTTGTGGGCCCCAGGAAGGAATGTGGACTTGATTCTAATAAAACGTGGAAACCAGTGCAGGGTGATGTGGGAGCAGAGGAGGGACACAATCTGTTTCTGTGGTTTACCCTGGCTGCTGCCAAGGAGATGGACTGTGAGGGGATGAGAATGGAAGAAGAAAGACCAGTCAGGAGGCCTGGTGAAGACCAGGACTCTGGAAGATGGTGCTTCTATGTGCCTCTCAATAACCCCAGGAGGTGGGAAATATCCCTTCACCCATTTTACAACTGTGGAATCGGAGGCACAGACTTAACCAGCTAAAGAGGGACAGAGGACGGATTCCAACCCTGGTAGTTATCCTAGTAGTCTGGGTCTATACCTCAATCTATCTATAGACTCAGAGGCAGGTGCAATGCTACATCCCTTGAGCAAGAGATTTATGGCTCAGATGTAAGAAGAGGTAGGAGAGTTGGTGAGAACAGACAAGGTCAGGATATATTTTTGGGATGGAACAGGCAGGTATGGATTATACTTGAACTTCAAGGTAAAGAGAGAAATGCAGAATGGCTCTGGATTTGAGCTCCAGGCAATTGTGTAGGTAAGTGCTTCCACTGGCCAAGATGGGAAGACATATGAATGGAGCAAGTTTGGATCAAATAACAAGTTTTGAATATGATAAGGGATGGATGCCTTATAGAAACTTCTATGGATCTGTGAAGCAGGGAGGTGGATACACTCACTGAAGCTGTGGAGAGGTTGGGGCTAGAGAGCTGGGTTTGGGTGCCATTCATGTGTGGGTGGTGTTGAGATCCATAGAAAGGAAGAGACTGCAGGTAGAAGAGAAGGAAAGTGAGGATTGAGTTTGAGGCTCACCAACCTTAGTGTCAATGTGTGTGTGTATCACCACAAACTGTAGAAAATTCTTCAAGAGATGGGAATACCAGACTACCTTACCTGACTCCTGAGAAATCTGTACACAGGTCTAGTTAGAGCAGGACATGGAACAACAGACAGATTCCAAATTGGTAAAAGAGTACATCAGGGTTGTATATTGTCACCCTACCTATTTAATTCCTATGAAGAGTACACCATGTGAAATGCCAGGCTGGATGAAGCACAAGCTGGAATCAAGATTACAGGAGAAATATCCATAAACTCAGATATGCAGATGACACCACCCTTATGGCAGAAAGCAAAGAACTAAAGGGACTCCTAATGAAAGTGAAAGAGGAGAGTGAAAAAGTTGGCTTAAAACATTCAGAAAACTAAGATCAAGGCATCTGGTCCCATCACTTCATAGCGAATAGATTGGGAAACAATGAAAACAGTGAGACTTTATTTTTTTGAGCTCGAAAATCACTAAAAATGGTGACTCAGTCATGAAATTAAAAGAAGCTTGCTGCCTGGAAAAAAAGCTATGACCAACCTAGACAGCATATTAAAAAGCAGAGACGTTACTTTGCCAACAAAGATCCATCTAGTCAAAGCTATGGTTTTTCTAGTAGTCGTGTATGAATGTGAGAGTTAGACTATAAAGAAAGCTGAGTGCTGAAGACTTGATGCTTTTGAAATCTGGTGTTGGAGAAGACTGTTGAGAGTCCCTTGGACTGCAAGGAGATCAAACCAATCAATCCTAAAGGAAATCAGCCCTGAATATTCATTGGAAGGACTGATGCTGAAGCTGAAACTCCAATACTTTGTCCACCTGATTCGAAGAACTGACTCATTGGAAAAGACCCTGATGCTGCAAAAGATTGAGGGCAGGAGGAGAAGGGGATGACAGAGGATGAGATGGTTGGATGGCATCACTGCCTGGATGGACATGAATTTGAGCAAACTCCAGGAGTTGATGATGGACGGGGAAGCCTGACATGCTGCAATCCATGGGGATGCAAAGAGTCAGACACAACTGAGTGACTAACCTGAACTGAACCTCAGTGTCAATGGAGGAGATTTTAGTAAGAGACTAGGGACCAGCAGCCAGGGAGGTGGGAAGAAACCAACTGCGGATTCTATGAGCTCCTGGCTCTGACCACATGGTGAGTAATCACCCACCCCAGGGATTTGCTAACCTTCCCCACCACCCCCCCCCCCCCCCCCCCCCCCCCTCTCCTCC
>SJYA01002542.1:84350-110051 GCA_006410615.1 Neotragus moschatus
CCCCCACCCTCCCCCCATGCACTTTAACCTCTGCTGGTATTGCATGCTTGTTCAGTTCAGCTCAACTGGTTCTCTGGCTATTGCCTGAATTTGTGAACAGACAAGGAGAGACCCTTGATCTGAGTCAACCCTCCAGGATAGGATTTTCTGGGACAGAAGAGAAACCCAGGCTTGCCCTACCTTGGGAACACCAGTCTGTTTTGTGTTGGATTGACAGTCATGTATGGGGACATGACAGGCTGAAGGATGGATTTGGATCTGTGATCACAGTCTTATCAGAGGTTATGAGACCCATCCAACCAAGGTGGTTCCCAGGATCCTTTAGGGGATTCAGAACCAGCCCGGGTAGATCTGCAATGTGGGAAATCCTACATCATGGACTGTTTCCCATTAATTGTTTTACCCTCTGATGGAAGTTGCTCAGTTGTGCCTGACTCTTTGAGACCCACTTGGCTCCTCTGTCCATGGGATTTTCCAGGCAAGAATACTGAAGTGGGCTGTCATTCCCTTCTCCAGGGAATCTTCCCAACCCAGGAATCAAATCTGTATCTCCTACATTGCAGGTAGATTCTTTACCATCTGAGCCACCAGGGAAGCCCAATGATCAATAGATGCAGAAAAATGTTCTGACAAAATTCAGTACCCACTTATGATAAAACAAACAAACAAACAAAAAACAAAAAAAACAAAAAAAAACAAAAAAAACAACAACAAAAAAACTGCTCCGGAAAGTGGATATTAGAAGGAACATACCTCAACATAATAAAGGCCACATTCGACAAACCTTCAGCTAACATTATACTCAATGGTGAAATTCTGAAAGCGTTTTCTCTAAGGCCAGAATGAGACAAGGGTGTCCACTCTCGCCACTTTTATTCAAGATAGTTTTGAAAGTTTTAGCTATGAAAATCAGAGAAGAAAAAGAAATAAAAGGAATCCAAATTGGAAAAGAAGTTAAACTGTCACTGCTTGCAGATGATATGATCCCATACATAGAAAATCCTAAAGACGCTACCAGAAAACTACTAGAGCTCATCAATGAATCTGGTAAAGTTGCAGGTTTCAAAATTAATACACAGAAATCTTTTGCATTTCTATACATTAACACCCAAATATTAGCAAGAGATTCAAGAAACAATTCCCCTTACCACTGCATCGAAAAGAATAAAATATCTTAGGAATAAACCTACCTAAGGAAACAAAAGACAGGTACTCTGAAAACTATAAGATGGTAATGAAAGAAGTCAAAGATGTTCTTCCAACATCTCTGCTTTGTTTCCTAAGGGAATCCCCAAGAAGGAGGCCTGAAGTCTGTCTGAGTCGTGATCATCAGCCAGCTTCAAATGTAAAATAAAAAAGGTAAAATTGAAGAGTAGAACATTTTTGATGACTCTTCTACTGTTTACACAGAAACTGATTTTAAATCTAAAGTAAGCATGTATAAACATTTATTTAACATTGCCTGGTGGATCAGACGGTAAAGAATCTGCCTGCAATGCAGGAAACCCCAGTTCAGTCCCTGGGTTGGGAGGATTCCCTGGAGAAGGGAACAGCAACTCACTTCAGTATTCGTGCCTGAAGAATTCCATGGACAGAGGAGCCTGGTGGGCTATAGTCCATGGGGTCACGAAGAGTCAGACACAGCTGAGCAGCTAATACTTTCATTAAAAATATCAAATGCCTACATAGTCAAGATTATGTACATTTGTTGAAGGTTTTCTACTGGCAAAATAGAAATATTCCATTAGGTTGCTTTTCTAGATGGACGAAATGATTTGCTCTACAAAATGCGTTATAAGGTCTGTGGCTTTTGCTCTATTCCTTTATAAAGCTTGGCTATGTTATTTGGAGATGATGAAGAATAAATCTGAAAGGCCAAGTAGCACTCTGGCTATGAATAACTCAGCTATGTGTGATCACAGAGCACCAGACAACAAGAAATGAAGCTCAGATAAAATATTTATAGAATGAAATGGAAAGGTGTTTCTCATTGTCTTAGGCCACCTTTCTGGCGCATATGACACACTGATACTTTTGTCTTAGGGTAATCTAGTCTCTGTCCTGGGACATGGAAGCACAGTTTTAATGATGTGCTCTCCATTTATTCCAGGGACACTTTGTGAGAACTTGCTGTGGAATGAGGTACTGGCCTGTTTACTCTTGTATTAGGAGTTTGCTCTTGTATGTCTGGCTATTGGATTCCCTGCTGTCATCATGAAGGGGCTCTTCAAAGCTTTCCAGACCATCTGGCATCCAGTGAAGGAAGGGCTGTTTCCTACCAGGCTCACCGTCCATGGGATTCTCCAGGGAAGGATACTGGACTGGGTCACCATTTCCTTCTCCAGAGGATCTTCCTGGCCCAGGAATCGAACCCGAGTACCCTGTATCTCCTGCACTGCAGGTGGATTCTTTACTACTAAGCCCCCAGGGAAGCCCTCTACATTTGGAAGCATCTCCCAAATGGTCGTTTTTCGGTGGCTAAGTCGTGTCTGACTCTTTGCAACTCCACAGACTGCGGCACACCAGGCTTCCCTGTCCTTAACTATCTCCTGCTCGAATTCATGTCCATTTAGTCAGTGATGCCATGGGCCCTAAAAATCAACAGTGTGGGTGTGATATTCGCATGCTTGTGGAGAAGTAGCAATTGAAATACTGATCTGGAATGGCCTTTTTTTTTAGATATTTCACTGACTATCTGTATTGTATGTGTGAAGGTCTGACTGGCATTTATTCATACTTACTTGGTACTAGAGTTGTATCTGGCTCTTAACATATATGATTTTAGTTAAATTATTCCAGTTAACTCCATCTCAACTTGGGGACAAATATTTATTATCTGAGATTCATAAAAAGCAATACATTTGTCGGTGTTAATATAAGAACAAGAGATAGTCAAAGTTCAGTGCTGTTTAAAACCTCGAAATCAGTACTCCACTTATTTTTATTTCAATTAATAACTAATAACTTTTTATTAGTATAAATCTACATATGCTTTCTATTCCCAGTTAGTGGTAAAGAATCTGCCCATTGATGAAGGAGACACAAGAATGTGGGTTCAATCCCTGGATCAGAAAGACGCCCAGGAGTAGGAAATGGCAACCCAATCTAATATTCTTGCCTGGAAAATTCCATGGGCAGAGGAGCCTGGTGGGCTACAGTCCATGGGGCCACACAGAGTCAGGCACAACTGAGCACATGCTCATTATAGATAAAATTTAGTGGTGTGAATGACAAAATTAATATAATTTTCTCCCATCCAGAAACAACAGCTCCATTTACAGGTTAACTTTCAGGTTTATTTCTAGATGTTTATTTGTGTATGTGTGTTTTTTTAACATATATGTCTTCATACTATAAATAAAGTTTATATCCTGCTTTTCATCGCTTGATCTTATATTGTGAGCGTGTTCCCTATTATTAATTTTTCCCTAGACATGGTTTTTATAAGTAATCTCATGGCTATATCATGATTTATTTATTCTTTCCCTTGCTAGTGGCTGTTCAGGGGGTTGCCCATTTCTTAACTGGATTTTTAAAAGATGCCATAAACAATTTTATGCATAAATCTTGGTTGAAATCTCTGGCTCTTTTTTTTTAAAGACTGGCTCCTAAAACTGAGATCACTGGGTCCTGTGCCATCTGCTCTTATTTGATACATTGGGAGAAACTGTTTCCCAACAGAACCTTCTCTGAGTTAGGATGGAGAGGGTGTGAATGACCTGGAGGAAAAAAGTGAAAGTGAAAGTTGCTCTCAGTCGTGTCCAACTCTTTGTGACCCCATGGACAGTCCATGGAATTCTCCAGGCCAGAATACTGGAGTGAGTACCGTTTTGCCTCTTTAGGGGATCTTCCCAACCTAGGGATCAAACCCAGGTCTCCCACCCTGCAGGTGGATTCTTTACCAACTGAGCCACCGGGGAAGCCCAAGAATACTGGAGTGGGTTGCACATCCCTTCTCCAGTGGACCTTCCAGACCCAGGAATCGAACTGGGGTCTCCTGCATTGCAGGTGAATTCTTTACTGACTGAGCCATCAGGGAAGTCTAATTCTTCTTAAATTTGCCTTTTCCCTATAAAAAAATTCTTCCTGGTCTCAAGTGATAAGCTAATTGACTCTGAGTCTTAGTTTTGTTGAAGGTGTGAATTTTGTCTCTATAGGTGATATATATTTTATTAATATATCTGTATCTAATATCCATATGTAAATAGGATGCTGGGAGCAGCTCAAAAAGCCTAGTCAGAAATTATTTTAATCTTAAAAACCCCAATTCTACTAGGACCCTTTACTCTGAAGGATATTTTCCAAACTGAGTTTTGATATTTCTATAGAGCTAAATATTTTCCTAAAAAAGCAACAAAAAATGTGGGACACGTATGAGAAGTCCTACCAGGGGAGGAAAAGTAATTGCCATACTTCTAGGAAAATTTCAGATGCATAAATGATTTATAAGCCTTTCCAGAATTAAAGTAAAAAAAAATGATGAATTTTGCACTTAATTTTTCAAAACCTAGCCTTGTCTCCCATAGACTGTCCATCACCCCTCTGCTCCCAGGGCCCCTTATCCTTCTGCAGTCTGACTGTTAAAGACATGACCTTTTAACTTATTTTTGAGCAGCATCCCTGTGGAAATCTAGGGAGGATAAAGGCTAGGAGGTCATTTCGATTTTCCTTTCCGTCTTTTGTATCTTCTCTTTTATCCTCCCTAAATTGTCAGGTAATTAGATTCTTGCATTATTTTCCTTTTTGAACTTTCTATGAACATTCACTTTTATTTTCCATGTTGTTTTACTAGCTAAACAATGCGCCTCTAGACTGGTGAGCAGCACACAGCAATTCATCTGAAAATCGTCTCCTTCATGTTTACTTCCTCCTCGTCTGTTCCTGGTGGAGTCCAGTGGCCATCACGGTGGTTTTGATGGCTCTAATTCTTTGTTTTACCCAGGGCTCCTGGTACTATTGCTCTTCCTGTGATTCCCTTCGTTCTCTGGATTCTCTTTCCTCCCCACTCTGCCCCCTGGCAGAGCAGGGCTTCAGACGTTGTTGCACAGCTGGTGCATTTATAGACAATCCCTTCTGATTGTTTTCTTTTCTAGATTTTCACTGGGATTCATGGAGTCATAGAGTGAATGCTGGCATTGCTGTTTTCTCTCATACATAATATTTAACACCCCCTTGTTTGTGACTTTCTCAATTCTGCTTCTTCAGTTTATTTCAAATCTTACAAAACTGATTTTCCAGAAGGTTCAGCTTAAACAAGGTGTTGACATGGGCCTTTTTGAAGAAAAGCAAAAGTGAATTTATACTTGTGCCTCAGCAGCTACCTTCTATTATCACAAATGCACATATATTTTTCTCTGGAGTGGCCATGTATAAAGAGGCTTTCTGGAATATCATCTTTTGTTATCTTGGCGTATGTTTGTAGAAAAGAATTCCACTGAGAAATGGCAATGGACATGTTTTTTCTTTCTTTTTGATAGGAATTCCCCAAAGAGAATTCTTTCTGTTTCCAATTTAGGCGAAGCTTCTCATCCCAGAGGAAATATTTCCGGCATAAGGTTAGAGACAAGGAGCTCTTACAAATTGCAAATCATTCCCCATTGCCAGAAGGGTGTTTTTGAAAGAAACATTCTCCCCAAGTGGTGCAAAGTTTGTCACCCTTTCCTTTCTGAACTCTAGCAAGTAGGTGTCAAGTCTAAATTTGCTAGCAGCTTTTGTGCTATCTGTTAAAAATGGGGAATGAAAGGGAAAGATTCAGATCATTGCCAGCTTTCACACAGAAACCTGATTTGGAAAAGGGAAAGTTCTCTGGACAGTGTACCAGCTTTTTGTGGTGACATACTTACACACTTACATGTGTAGTGACACAAATAGGCTTTGTTGTGGGTAGGAAAAGATGCATTCCTAATTAAATAATTTAGTTTGAAATGCCATGAAACCTAACGTATTTTTTTTTATCCTCTGTGAAACTGATGATACAAACTAGGTTTTAGTTACCATGATAATCCAAGATTGGGGTCCTTTGGCCTTCCTGAAAGATGTAAAAGATAACTCGTCTTGTGCCTTTATGTGTAGAAATTCCTTTGAATAGATATTTTCCTTCCATTTTGTGGGCTATGTAGGTGGGTGGGGGAACAGTGAAAGAGTGCTGTATAGGCTAGAGACCCAACCTTGGCAGCTTCAGCTTGCTCAGTAAGGATGTGTTGACTGAAAAAAGTACACACAACCTAAAAGTTGAGAGTTACGATTTATTTGGCAGAAATTTTTAGGACTTCAAGCCAGGCAGGCAGCATCTCAAGTAATCCTAAGAGAACTGTCTTCTCTCATACATAAAATAGTCTCCTTCAGACTCTGAGGAAATGAGAGGGAGGAGACAAGTTCAACAAAAAGATTTGCGACAAAGGCCAGGTAGTCCAAACATCAGAAGATCATTGTTAATTAAAGAAAACTTGTTATTTCAAGTGAAGGAGCTTAGCGCTGTTTTGTGTATGGAAAGATGCATGGGTCTGGGCTTGCTGAAGTCATTCTTTCGATATACATCTCGGCGGTCCTGGACCAATATCCTCCTCCTGAGTTTCCTCAGGGCAGCTGGTTGCAGTCGATGGCTGCTAGGTGGTAGGCATTCTCTCCTTTCCTGAGCTTCCTCAGGGCTCACTGGCTTATGCTGGAGAGCTGTAATCATTGATGAGCGTGACATCCTTGTTTACTGATGTGGTGGGAAATATTCCATTTCTCAGGTGGCAGGAATTTAGACAGGCTATTCTACAATTAGCTAGGTGAGGCTTAAGAAAGGGTACCCACATTTTCATCGTGGAGGAGGAGGGTGTGGTGCTTTGGAGAAGTCCTCTGGCTCTTCGAGGGCTCCGAGCATTCAGGAAAATGATGGTGGATTGTGCAAGGCTTGTGAGGACCTATATGCACCCATCTAAAGACAGTGCCCCTTAAAGTCCTCCAGGCTCCTACTGCTCCTTCTAGCTCCTCCTCTCCAGGATTTGGAAATTTTGTTAGATTTCAGGATTCTGGAAAACCGTTCAGTGGAACTCCATAAAAAGCTGGGTAAAGTAGGCTTCATGAACAAAAACTCTCTGGAGCCAAACTAGATGACCAGATGTGATCTGAACATTTACGCCTTATTTTATTGCAGTGATTACTGAACTGGTTAGTAACAGGGTAATAATTACGATTACAATTCTTGTGTTTGATGACACGCATGCATCATCAGAGAGCAGGCACAGAGACTCATAACTCACTGAATAACTGAGCCAAGGCGCTAAACATCTATACAAAGATATTTCAAAAGGCAGATGGAATTTAGAGAAAATGATAAATAGCTCTTGTTTAAACTGAATGCATAAGAAAGAAGAAAACTATCAAAATTATTTTGTAAAGGTATTAGCACAATTGCCTCTATCCTTCTGAACCTTTGAAGCAGCAGAAAGATTAAACCTTCCATTTTATCATTTGTATAAAGGAAAGCTAAATCCCCATTTTCCTTCATTAAGCCATAGAGTTGTTTTTTTTTTTTTTTTCTTTCTGTTACTAAATTATAGCCATCAAGACCATCTTCTTGATTTAGGTCATTTTCTAGTTAATACCTGACTCTTAACTAGAATCCTTACTCTCATCAAACTCCAAGGAAAATTTGAAATGAATATAAAGTAGTTTTAAAAAAGAATATGTTGTCCTACTCAACCAGGAGATAATTAATTCCTCAGGTGAAGGTGTATTTTCTCCTCAATTTGGCCACAACCTTCTCAGAGTGGCAACGTTGATTTATTTTGACTAACACTTTTCCAGAATGAAATATAAAACATCGATAAGGAAGCAACTGACCTTTGCATGTTAAGCTTCCACCCTTTGAGTTTGCTATCCTCTTTTATTAGCTCCAGAAGTTATTCTGTAAATTCTATGGAATCTTTTGCATAGATGATCATGTTATCTACAAATAAAGGTTTTCTTTTTCTTCTTCTTTTCCAACCTGTATAATATTTATTTATTTTTCTTATTGCATTAGTTAGAATTTCTAGTTTGGTGTCTAACAGGCCTGGTGAAAGAAGATATCTTTCCCCAGCTTATGAGGAAAGCATCTAACTAAAACCCTTCAAGGTCAACAGAGGCAGAACACTCTTAGACATAAACTGCAGCAAGATTCTTTTTGACCTACATCCCAGAGTAATGAAAATAAAAACAGAAATAAACAAATGAGTGCTTCCCTGGTGGCTTAGTGGTAAAGAATCCACCTGCCAACGCAGGAGGTGAAACTTTGATCCTTGGGCTGGGAAGACCCCCTGGAGAAGGAAATGGCAACCCACTTCAGTATTCTTGCCTCGAGAATCCCACGAACAGAGGACCCTGGGGTTGCAAAGAGTCAGACACAACTTAGCAACTAAACATTTTATATTTATAGAAAGAAACTTTCAAAGTTTAGTTAATGCTTATATCCTATTATTCCTCATCAAAATCTTCATAATATATAAAAGGTGGGGGTATTAAAAGTAGTTAATTTTCTTCTTGAATATTCTAAAACATGCTAATTTAGATTAGCCTTCAGATTTTAAGGGCTTGTAGAATATGC
Organism: Neotragus moschatus; assembly: GCA_006410615.1. Lineage (NCBI taxonomy): Eukaryota > Metazoa > Chordata > Mammalia > Artiodactyla > Bovidae > Neotragus > Neotragus moschatus. The sequence continues at coordinate 92,923 of SJYA01002542.1, forward strand.
ACAAAGTGCGTACATGCATGCATGCGTGCTAGGCTGTGTCCAACTTTCTGCAACCTTGTGGACTGTAGCCCACCAGGCTCCTCTGTCCATGGGGATTCTCCAGGCACGAATACTTGAGTGGGTTGCCATGCCCTCCTCCAGGGGATCTTCCCAACCCAGGGATCGAATCCACATCTCTTATGTCTCTTGCTTTGGCAGATAGGTTCTTTACCACTAGGGCTGCCCGGGAAGCCTATACAGAATGTACCCAAGGATATTTCAACATATTTAGAATCAGTTTGTTTACATTATGACAGCAATACTTTGGACTTGCAGATATTGAAAAAATTATCTGAAGTACACAGAAAAGGCATTTTAGACCAAGTTGCTGCTGCTGCTGCTAAGTCACTTCAGTCGTGTCTGACTCTGTGCGAACCCGTAGACAGCAGCCCACCAGGCTCCCCCGTCCCTGGGATTCTCCAGGCAAGAACACTGGAGAGGGTTGCCATTTCCTTCTCCAATGCATGAAGCTGAAAAGTGAAAGTCAAGTCCCTCAGTCGTGTCTGACTCTTAGCCACCCCATGGACTGCAGCCTACCAGGCTCCTCCGTCCATGGGACTGTCCAGGCAAGAGTACTGGAGTGGGGTGCCACTGCCTTCTCCTTAGACCAAGTTACTTATTAGTAAAAATAACACATCAGAAAGTTATTAGTTATGCAAGCACCCCAGGTGAGTAAAATGCAGTACCCTGCTGACCTTTTACTGAGAACACTACCATTGACCTTGTACTGGAAAGGCCTTCAGAGGGCATTCATCTTGACCTTTCATTTAATGAATGAGATCCTGGACCTCTAGAGGGGGCAGTGCAATTAGTCAGGGTCTGTGCTGGAAATGGCCCACGATTTCAGCTTCCTTGTATTACACAATGATGTGTTACTTGGGACACTGGTGATGAATGTCCAGCTTGATTATCCAACTAAACTTTCAATATATTTTAACAATCATGAATAATGAATAGAAATATACTTTAGAAATTACAAAGAGCATGAGACAGATATGTTTCATCCACAAGATTAGAAATGTGTCACCACTGTCTGCTTTGATGTCAACAAGGTCAGTACCTACTTGGGAAAGCAGTGCAAAATGATGTGGTCCACCAAGCAAGCTGAATATTCTAGACACAGATACTTACATATCAGACTCCACTCATTAATTAAAATTCAGAGCAGTCGCTCAGTCCTGTCTGACTCTTTGCGACCCCATGGATTGCAGCATGCCAGGCTTCCCTGTGCATCACCAACTCCCGGAGTTGGCTCAAATTCGTGTTCATCCAGGCAGTGATGCCATCCAACCATCTCATCCTCTGTCGTCCCCTTCTCCTCTTGCCTTCAATCTTTCTGAGCTTCAGGGTCTTTTCCAATGAGTCAGTTCTTGGCATCAGGTGGCCAAAGTATTGGAGCTTCAGCTTTAGCATCAGTCCTTCCAATGAATATTCAGGGTTGATTTCCTTTAGGATGGAGTGGTTGGATCTCCTTGCAGTCGAAGGGACTCTCAAGAGTCTTCTCCAACACCATAGTTCAAAAGCATCAATTCTTTGGTACTCAGCCATCTTTATGGTCCAACTCTCACATCTATACATGACTACTGGAAAAACCATAGCTTTGACTAGATGGATCTTTGTTGGCAAAGTACTGTCTCTGCTTTGTAATATGCTGTCCTAGGTTGGTCATAGCTTTTCTTCCAAGGAGCAAGTTTCTTTTAATTTCATGGCTGCACTCACCATCTGCAGTGATTTTAGAGCCCAAGAAAATAAAATCTCTCGCTGTTTCCATTGTTTTCCCATCTATTTGCCTTGAAGTAATGGGACTTGATGCCATGATCTTCATTTTTTGAATACTGAGTTTTAAGCCAACTTTTCCACTCTCCCCTTTTACTTTCATCAAGAGGCTCTTCAGTTCCTCTTCATTTTCTGCCGTAACAGTGATATCATCTTGGTACCTGAGGTTATTGATACTTTTCCTGGCAATCTTGATTCCAGCCTGTGCTTCATCCAACCTGACATTTCACATGATGTAATCTGCATAGGAATTAAATAAGCAGGGTGACAACATACAGCCTTGACATAATCCTTTCCCAATTTGGAACCAGTTCTTTGTTTCATGGCTGATTCTAACTGTTGCTTCTTGACCTATATACAGATTTCTCATGAGGCAGGTAAGGTGGTCTGGTATTCCCATCTCTTCAAGAGTTTTCTACAGTTCGTTGTGATCCACACAATCAAAGACTTTGGCATAGTCAGTAGAGGAAAATACAATCTTCCACATGTGTTTATGTCTTCAGGAGAGTTGTGGTTTTATGTTTGAAAACTATTCTTTACTGACTTGGAGGCCCCACTAAGGTGTTAGGACTCATCTGACAGGTTGTCCTGCTGGAGCAGCTTGCCTCTTGGGCTCAGCCTGTGTGCTTTTTGTTTTTCTTCGGTTCCAGTCTGAGTTTTAAATGACTGTAGAACTTTAATATTGTTGGTGCTCTATTTTATTTTCTTCTTTTCCCCTGATTTTGTGTTTTGTCTTTTTTTCTGGTTCACACAGGTGGTTTACATAGAACCCAATTTACTTCTCACTGGGGTCAGCAATGATTGAAAACTTGATTCTATCCCTGATGGCTTATTAATTCCTATATGGAAGATGGTGATCTGCTCTCTCTTGGAGGACAGACAATGGAGAATTCACATTTTCAGTCCTTTTTGTTTGTCTATTTTGTACTCTAATCAATTAAGAATTTCTGGGACAGGCAAAAGCTCTTTGAGATGTAGGCCACAGAGTTTTTGTGTGTTTGTTTATTTTTGACCTGAGGCTGATATTGTAGAACTGAAGTTGTAGGTTCTCTGCATGTCTTAATGAATATGTGTCTGTGTGTGCAATTGAGAAAGGCATTTCTCAGGAATTTCCCCTATCACCAGAGGATATTAATGAATTAAGTTGTTATGTCACTTAGAGAAACTCTCTTTTGACTGTTTATAGAGGTAAATATACACTTATAAGTTGTGACCAACCTAGATAGCATATGCAAAAGCAGAGACATTACTTTGCCAACAAAAGTCCATCTAGTCAAGGCTATGGTTTTTCCAGTAGTCATGTATGGATGTGAGAATTGGACTGTGGAGAAAGCTGAGCGCCGAAGAATTGATGTTTTTGAACTGTGGTGTTGGAGAAGACTCTTGAGAGTCCCTTGGACTGCAAGGAGATCAAACCAATCCATTCTAAAAGAAACTGACCCTGATTATTCATTGGAAGGACTGATGCTGAAGCTGAAACTCCAATATTTTGGCCACCTGATGTCAAGAACTGACTCATTGGAAAAGACCCTGAAGCTCAGAAGAATTGAAGGGAGGAGGAGAAGGGGATGACAGAGGATGAAATGGGTGGATGGCATCACTGACTCAATGGGTCGTGAGTCTGAGTGAACTCCAGGAGTTAGTGATGGACAGGGAGGCCTGGCCTGCTGCAATTCATGGGATTGCAAAGAGTCGGACACAACTGAACTGATATAAATGAAATATTCCTGTTTCCAGAGTAATGAAATTGTATTTCTAATAATTTAACAGTTTCCCTTAAAAATATCTTGCTAGATCAGAAACATTTTAAGGATTCAAGACTGCATAATTTTGATAGAGTTTTGGCAAATTGGACTGGAGTAATTATTACAGTTTTCAAAAGAAATCTGTCTTTGTCTGATTTATCAGTATTAACTATATATAAGCAGGCATGTTATTTTTTAGTTGATTGATTCATGAAGAGAATAGACTGAATTTCCTAAAATTATTCCAGTCTCATGATCAAGTAAGCTAATAATATTCCCACACAAAGTTAAAGATTATGAAAAGTAATTTGTGCTCAACTAAATTGAATCAATACTCCAGCAAACTTTTTATATCAGTAGTAATTATGTTTTGTAGTGTGTCAGCTTAAACATAATTTCTAAACTCTTTAGGTGATTTAAAACCTTAAACTAATATTAAATTGAGCTAATTAATGTGTAATTCTTGGATGGCTAGATATTTTCTAAGTGATATGGAATACTGAGATGCTAATGTCCCAGTATGATTTGAGGCTTCATATTCCTATGCCACAGAGGTCTATATCTTTGGGGCGTCTTACTGAATGTGTTTGTTTTTGCCACTTAAGGTACAAAAGCAATGAGTGTGTCTGTAGAAAGCTGTCTTAAGTATATTCACAAGCTATGTCATTCTGCTAAAAAGCTGCAGAGAGACAGACTGTTCTCAATAATATATTTTCTAGTTTTCTCTGTGAAATAGAAAACTTTCACCTTGGTGAGAATTTATAATTAACATTCGTGGTTGAGACTATGCTACAAGCAATGAGAATGGAGAAATGCAAGTGGGTGTGTGTCTTTATTTTCTGGGGAAAAAGGTAGTTTTGTTCTCATACAAGTAAGTTCCTTCCAGAATATGAAAGAGCTTGAAAAAGACAATACCTGAAAAATAAATTTTATCAGATTTGCTTTATCATAACTGAATCTGAAAAGAAGGCATAAGTTAAAATTTTAGCTAAGTTTGCTCATTTTTGACAGGTTGGTTGGTTTCATTGGTTCACTGACTGATGCCTTGGTTTACAAGATGAAAGAATATTTTTTTACCTTTTGCAAAATCTGTCTACATAGCAGAGAACCTGTGTCTGCCAGGACAACTTCTTTTTGGTGCTCCATGTTGACTTTACTATGTCCTTGGTTGTTAAAAAGAAAAAACCCAAAGAACAAAGTTTTCTCTCTTGTGCAAGAGTTCAGGCTCTTTACAAGTTTATTACCCTTTATGTGTAATTCAAAATACTTTGTCGTTAATCTGATTAAATAGGTCACCATGCAGTTGGTTCTCAGGCACCTAATATCTGGTCAAGATCAAGTGCCCAAAATCTCCTCTGACAGCTGGTTTGATTTTTACCTTACCAAGATCAGATCTTCTATTTAGAAAGAACAAAATAAAAACTTTAGGGTATCTTTAATACCTAAAATGATGTTTGAGATTTCACAAAGGCCCCAGAGCAATCTCCAAGATTTATTTTTTACCTTGTAAAATGAGAAACACTAGAAATAATTAAGTTACTTTAACGTGCTATATATCTCTTAAATTAGCTCAGTGCTATCGCAAGAGCTACATGGGAAAAGTCATCAAATTAGATGAGACATTTAGCCTTCTCTTGAGTTTGTTGAGAACAATTCTATTAATATAAATATTCCAGACAGTATGTGCCTTCTGAGAAGACTCTGGAGGTTTGTCTTACTCTCAGGGACACGTTGATACAATGCTTATGAAACAGTTAGGTACTATCCCCCTGTAGGGTGTTTATCCTCTTGCATAACGATTTTATCGATGATAGTAATTGGGGCTTCCCAGGTGGTACCCTGGCAAAGAATCCACCTGCCAATGCAGGAGACACAACAGACCTGGGTTTGATCCCTGGATCAGGAAGATCCCCTGGAGGAGGAAATGGCAACGCACTCCAGTATTCTTGCCTGGAGAATCCCATGGACAGTCTATGGGGTCACAAAGAGTCAGATGTGAATGAAGGACTGAGCGTGATGATAGTAATCACTAAGTGTTTGTCTTCTCCAGGTAATCATTGTCTTATTCTGAGGCTGAAGGCTCTACTATAAGGTACAAGTAGTCATTTTTGCCTTTAGACTTTAATCCTGATGGAAAGAATGATAGCAGCTACTTTGATCTCTTGACTCTTTCAAGTCAAGGGTCTTGGGTACAGGTTTCTGAACTGACATCACTTAAAGGCTGTCCAGTTTTACCACTGGCTCGAGGTAGGAGCCCAGGACTCTTAGTCTGGAAGCAGCTGGCTTCGCAAAACAGGTTGACAACCCATGATTCAGCAGAAGAGACCAAATAAACAGAAGACAGAGATTTGTTTGTGATTAGTTCTTTGGAATTTTTAAAATACATTGTTCATGTTCTATTTTTTCATGTTTATATTTAGAAGTCCTTTTTCTTTCTGAGTCATCACTAACTGTTCAGTAAACTCTGCTTTGGTAAAGTAAAATAAAATATTTTGAAATGATAACTGATTCTCACTCATCCCTCAGAAGTCCCCAATTCTTAATGAATCTTTTCATGGCTTTATAGTTATTTATGTAGATTTTATGCAAATCTGGGGCTTCCCTGTAGCTCAGGTGGTAAAGAATCTGCCTGCAATGCTGGAGACCAGGGTTCGATCCCTGGGTCAGGAAGATCTCCTGGAGAAGGGAATGGCAACCCACTCCAGTATTCTTGCCTGAAAAATCCAATGGACAGAGGAGCCTGGTGGGCCACAATCTATAGGATTGCAAAAAGATGGACATGCCTAAGCAACTAAGCACTGTACCATAGACTTTGGAATTAACCCACCTGACCAAAAATTCAAAACCTAAAGTGGAAATTATAGGAAGACAACACTGGACAAGAATTTAACACTGACATCTTAGCTGCTACTGCTGCTGCTGCTAAGTCGTGTCCACCTCTGTGCGACCCATAGACAGCAGCCCACCAGGCTCCCCCATCCCTGGGATTCTCCAGGCAAGAACAATGGAATGGGGTGCCATTTCCTTCTCCTATGCATGAAAGTGAAAAGTGTAAGTAAAGTCACTCAGTCATGTCCGACTCTTCGCGACCTCATGATCTGAAGCTTACCAGGCTCCTCCATCCATGGGATTTTCCACGCAAGAGTACTAGAGCGGGGTGCCATTGCCTTCTCCGGACATCTTAGCTAAGAATCTCTAAATGAAAGTTGTGTCTTCAAGCACTAAAATGGTGTGTGTTAATTGGGAGGCTAGAGGGCTTCCCTTGTGGCTCATCTGGTAAAGAATCTGCCTGCAATGCGGGAGACCTGGGTTCAATGTCTGGGTTGGGAAGATCCCCTGGAGGAGGGAAAGGCTCCCCACTCCAGTATTCTGGCCTGGAGAATCCCATGGTCAGTCCAAGGGGTTGCAGAGTCGGACATGATTGAGCACCTTTCCCTTCACAGAGGTTGTAATATTGAGGACAGAGGCTCTGAGACTGTTTCTTGCCATTGCCAACAGTTAACCGTGGGTGTCAGGACACTGACTATCAGGACACAAGAGCACTCGTCCTAGTGAGACACGATCCCTCTCTCATGACTGAAGATGGATTCAGCCTCACCCTAAACACACTCTGAAATTGCCAGGATGGAAAGTGTTTCTAACTGAATGCAAAGCATTTTTAAAAAAAAAAAAAAAAAAAAAAGATTGCCAGTCTTTGCTGTATGCCTGTGGTACTGATTATGCTTTTGAGTCATATTAAATCTTTTCTGGTTTCATTCATTTCCTTGGGAAACTACCAACCATAATACTCTGACATCCTAGAATTTCCCAGATTGGTTTCTATGTGCAAATTAAAGTTCAGAGAAATGGAGACTTTGTAAGATTATCTGTAATGTACTTCCAAGTGTTTAATGCACAATTAGTCAAGGACCCAATTAGGATGCAAGTAAAACTGAACCTATGGTTAATTAAAGCAATTGGACAGTGAAGCTGAGAGCTGGTGGTTTAGGTATCTTAGGACATTAAGTTAGAAAACTTGGTCCATTAAGAATGGCTCATAATCATTTTGAAGTTTATTCTTTGGATAAGAGTTTGTGCAGAACACTTCAATTCAGTTCAGTCTCTCAGTCATGTCCAACTCTTTACAACCCCATGGACTGCAGCACACCAGGCCTCCCTGTCCATCAACCAACTCCCAGAATTTACTCAGACTTATGTCCATTGAGTTGGTAATGCCATCCAACCATCTCATCCTCTGCTGTCCCCTTCTCCTCCCACCCTCAATCTTTCCCAGTATCAGGGTCTTTTCCAATGAATCAATTCTTAGAATCAGGTGGCCAAAGTATTGGAGTTTCAGCTTCAGCATCAGTCCTTCCAATGAATATTCAGGACTGATCTCCTTTAGGATGAAATGGTTTGATCTCCTTGCAGTCCAAGGGACTCTCAAGAGCCTTCTCCAAGACCACAGTTCAAAAGCAGCAATTCTTCTGCGCTCAGTGTTCTTTATAGTCCAACTCTCACATCCATACATGACTACTGGAAAAACCATAGCCTTGACTAGGCAGACCTTTGTTGGCAAAGTAATGTCTCAGCTTTTTAATATGCTGTATAGATTGATCATAGCTTTTCTTCCAAGGAGCAAGCATCTTTTACTTTCATGGCTTCAGTCACCATCTGCAGTGATTTTGGAGCCCCCCAAAATAAAGTCTGTCACTGTTTTCATTGTTTCCCCACCTATTTGTCATGAAGTGATGGGACTGGAGGCCATGATCTTAGTTTTTTGAATGTTGAGTTTTAAGCCAGCTTTTTCACTCTCCTCTTTCACCTTCATCAAGAAGCTCTTAAGTTACTCTTCACTTTTTGCCATGAGGGTGGTGTCATCTGCATATCTGAAGTTACTGATATTTCTTCTGGCAGTCTTGATTTCAGCTTGTGCTTGATCCAGCCTGGCATTTCACTTGATATACTCTGCATATAAGTTAAATAAGCAGGGTCACAATGTAGCCTTGATCCCCAATTTGTAACCAGTCTACTGTTCCATGTCCAGTTCTAAGTGTTGCTTCTTGACCTGCATACAGATTTCTCAGGAGGCAGGTAAGGTGGTCTGGTATTCACATCTCTTTCAGAATTTTCCACAGTTTGTTGTGATCCACAGTCAAGGGCTTTAGTGTAGTCAGTGAAGCAGAAGTAGCTGTTTGTCTGAAATTCTTTTACTTTTTCTATGCTCCAACAGATGTTGGCAATTTGATCTCTAGTTCCTCTACCTTTTCTAAATGCAGCTTGAACATCTGGAAGTTCTTTGTTCATGTACTATTGAAGCCTGGCCTGGAGAATTTTGAGCATTACTTTGCTAGTGTGTGAGATGAGTGCAATTGTGCAGCAGTAAAAACATTCTTTGGTATTGCCCTTCTTTGGGATTGGAACAAAAGTTAACCTTTTCCTGTCCTAAAGCCACTGCTGAGCTTTCCAGCTTTGCTGGCATATCGAGTGCATCACTTTCACAGCATCATCTTTTAGGATCTGAAATAGGTCAACTGAAATTCCATCATCTCCACTGTCTTTGTTAGTAGTGATGCTTCCTAAGGCCCACTTGACTTCACATTCCAGGATGTCTGGCTCTAGGTGAGTGATCACACCACTGTGGTTGTCTGGGTCATTAAGATCTTTTTTGTATAGTTCTTCTCTGTGTTCTTGCCACCTTTTCTTAATTTCTTCTGCTTTTGTTAGGTCCATACCATTTCTGTCCTTTCTTGTGCCCATTTTTGCATGAACTGTGGTGTTGGAGAAAAGTCTTGAGAGTCTCTTGGACTGCAAGGAGATCCAATCAGTCAATCCTAAAGGAAATCAGCCCTGAATATTCATTGGAAGGACTGGTGCTGAAGCTGAAACTCTAATACTTTGGCCACCTGATGCAAAGAACTGATTCCTTGGAAAAGACCCTGATGCTGGGAAAGATTGAAGGCAGGAGGAGAAGGGGACGACAGAAGATGAGATGGTTGGAAGGCATCACCGACTCATTGCACATGAGTTTGAGCAAGCTCTGGGAGTTGATGATGGACAGGCAAGCCTGGTGTGCTGCAGTCCATGGGGTTGCAAATAGTTGGACATGACTGAGTAACTGAACTGACTGAACTGACTTGCATGAAATGTTCCCTTGGTATCTCTAATTTGAGGAGATCTCTACTCTTTCCCATTTTATCATTTTCCGCTTTTTCTTTGCATTGATCACTTAGGAAGGCTTTCTTATCTCTCCTTGCTATTGTTTGGAACTGGTCCTAAACTTTTTCTTAAGGGGGAAGGGTAAAGGACGTTTTGTTGTCTTATGGAACCAGTGAATCCATTCTATAAAAGTAAAGTCACACCTCAAATATACTCCAAAGTCTGCAGTTTTAGGAACTCTCATGGTATATCCATCTGCATGCATGCATGTTAAGCTGCTTCAGTCGTGTCCAACTCTTTGCAATCCTATGGACTGTAGCCCACCGGGCTCCTCTGTCCATCAGATTCTCCAGGCAAGAATACTGCCGTGGGTTGCCATGTCCTTCTCCAGGGGATCTTCCTGACCCAGGGATCGAATCCGAGTCTTTTATGCCTCTTGCATTGGCAGGCGGGTTCTTTATGACTAGTGCCATCTGAGAAGCCCAATATATCCATCTACCCCAGGTTAAAAGGCTCTCGATGCAGTCGTCTCCATATACATATAAGAGAGCAGAATGGAAGTGCTTAAGGACATCCAACCGGTTACTAGGAGAGCAGGGTCTGGGGGCCCCTGACTCTTACACTTCTCTTGTCATCCTGCATGCCGTGGGCACATCTGTTCAGGATTGGGTACTATGCCTACCTCTGTCTAATAGTTTAATCAATCAGCAGGCAAAGGGTTTCAAATATAGCATTGTATTTCTGCACCTTCTGTGACAGCTGTATGATAGACCTTTGAAAGCTCCTCCACAACAGTTTGTATCTGAGGGTACATCCAGCTGATCCTGCAAAAGTCCTGTGATTTGCCTTGCTTGTTCTAAAGAGCTAATGGTTAATCTTCTCCAACCTGGGAGGATGCAGCTATCTCCGTCTGATTGCCAGCTGGGGGTTAATTTGGTGATTTTGTATTTGATCACTGCTTTTGAAAGTGCTCCAACTCTCTGCAATCACACCCAAAAGGAATTATGATGACATATGTGCCGTTTCTAATGATGAAAGTGGCCAAGTGACCATTTTTTCTCTAATTATCAGATAAATCACGTTGTATCGATTGCTGGGCCTCTGTGATAGAGACTTCTGGTCTTTAACAAAATTGGGTTTTCCTTTCTCTGGAGTAATTGAGGAGTTAGACTTATAGTTAGGCAAGGATATAACTAATTCTGGTCAATGATTTCAAGTGGACGTAATGTGGGCCATTTTCAGACCAAACCATGCAAAATCTGAGTAACTGAAGAAAGTTTACTAAAGGAGTGAGTTGGATTTCTCAAGTTTACATAAATGTTTTCAAAGCGGGTGGGCTAGGTTTTAAGAAAACAGTGAGGAACGGTGGTAGAGTCTGGTCTGGTAACAGTAAGGTGGCATTGCCTGGGACTGGAAAGAGAAGAGGGCAGCTATCGTAATGTGTAGAGACAGACAGATCTGTCTATCTATCTCTACAGACAGATAGAAAAGTTCTGGTCCTCAGTAGAGAGATGCAGCCAGGCTAGCATGATCCCACAGAGTGGGAGTGGAGGAATAACACCCGGAACTCACTTAGCTTCTGCTTCTGTGGTCCACCCCCTTCTCCAAACGCAATGAGCACCACAGGGCAAGATCGCACAGATCAGACTCTTGTGACTGAAGAGCTGGAGGATGCTGGTTCTGGATGGGCAAAGGGAGCTGTCCAGCAGAGAACCGCTCACTCACTCCCATCGCTGCAGTGGGCACAGTGGAGGAGACACAGTTTCAGAGCAGCCTGAAAGGCTAAGCCCTGTTCGTGGAGGACAGCCGTCCTGGAGGGCTGCTGGCTCCGCCGTATCTTTGCGTGAGCGAGAAGTGATCTTGTGTTAAGCCACGGAGATTTCTTTGTTGCACTTGATGAAGATAACTGCTCTGAATAGGCCCTTTGCAGGGGAGGAGATTGGATTTTCTTCTTGTTCATGTGCAAAGATAATAATACCTTCAAAGCCTGGATGGAGGAGTGAAATGCATCTCCTTGTTTCCTTGTGGTCTCACTAAGCTTCCTTATACTAGTCAAGATCCCAGAAGGGGACTGGCTCAACCTAACCTCGAGTCACCCTTGAGTCATGTGGTTTAACATTCCTGGTCATTACTTTTGGTCATTTCAGTATCACATGATCAGTAATTCAAATTTTTTCCAGGGTCAGCCACAGAACTGTGCCAGGGTCAGTTTTTCAGAGTTATCAGTCATCCTTTTATCCAGTAACGCTGAAGAAGCTAAAGTGGAACAATTCTATGAAGACCTACAAGACCTTTTAGAACTAACACCCCCCAAAAGATGTCCTTTTCATTCTAGGGGACTGGAATGCAAAAGTAGGAAGTCAAGAAACACCTAGAGTAACAGGCAAATTTGGCCTTGGAATACGGANAAAGTGAAGAGGAACTAAAGAGCTTCTTGATGAAAGTGAAAGAGGAGAGTGAAAAAGTTGGCTTAAGGCGCAACATTCAGAAAATAAAGATCATGGCATCCAGTCCTGTCATTTTTTGGGAAATAGATGGGGAAACAGTGTAAACAGTGTCAGACTTTATGTTTCTGGGCTCCAAAATCACTGAAGATGGTGACTGCAGCCATGAAATCAAGACGCTTACTCCTAGGAAGAGTTATGACCAACCTAGATAGCATATTCAAAAGCAGAGCTATTACTTTGCCGAATAAGGTCCATCTAGTGAAGGCTATGGTTTTTCCAGTAGTCATGTATGGATGCGAGAGTTGGACTGTGAAGAAGGCTGAGGACCAAAGAATTGATGCTTTTGAACTGTGGTGTTNCAAAAGCAGAGCTATTACTTTGCCGAATAAGGTCCATCTAGTGAAGGCTATGGTTTTTCCAGTAGTCATGTATGGATGCGAGAGTTGGACTGTGAAGAAGGCTGAGGACCAAAGAATTGATGCTTTTGAACTGTGGTGTTGGAGAAGACTCTTGAGAGTCCCTTGGACTGCAAGGAGATCCAACCAGTCCATTCTGAAGGAGATCGGCCCTGGGATTTCTTTGGAGGGAATGATGCTGAAGCTGAAGCTCAGTACTTTGGCCACCTCAAGTGAAGAGTTGACTCATTGGAAAAGACTCTGATGGTGGGAGGGATTGGGGGCAGGAGGAGAAGGGGACGACCGAGGATGAGATGGCTGGATGGCATTGCTGACTCGATGGGCATGAGTCTGAGTGAACTCTGGGAGTTGGTGATGGAGAGGGAGGCCGGGCGTCCTGTGATTCATGGGGTTGCAAAGAGTCGGACATGACTGAGCAACTGAATTGAATTGAATTGAATTGATGACTTCTGAGCCCAGTATTGGACACTGAGAAGGGAGGACTCTGCAAAAGTATGGAAATTCCAAAGATGTAATTAACACAAACTAAAACAGTCATATCTTACAGAATCTAAGAAAAGTCAAAGGATGTACTTTCAAGGATCCAGGCTTAATAATATCAAAGATGGGAAAAAGAAAGCATGTCATGAGCTGGTCTTGGGCAGAGGGGATGGGAAGAAGGCATCCCAGGTGTAGGAATTTACAGGTAATTTGGGTGAAGAATGGTCTGGTCTAACATTTTTGCCAAAATATCCAAAGAAGAATGATCCAGAAGAGTAGGTGATACCAAATTAGATGCATTTGGCTTTAAACTCTGTTATTTAAAAATTGTTTGGGGAAATTATATTCCATTTAGAAAAATATAAAAATGAAAGCACATGTCCTAAACATAAAAATGTGCTAACAAGTTTATGTATTTTTAGATCAGTTCCAAACAGAATATTTTCCCCTCCTGTCCTCCTCATCTCTTGCTCTTAGGAATAATTCACCCAGAAACATCTTTCTAAAGTTCTGTCATGAGAGGGTTTACTTGGTCTAGGGGAGAGAACTTAAGATCCTCTGGAAGCAATGCCAATTGCATGTCGCGTACAATTTGTGACTCTGCCTAGGCTCCATAAGAGATTCATATTTATGCAATTTTGTGTTGCATAACCCACATTCATTTATATTTCCACGACTTACTGGTAATGGCACTAATTATGCAGTTGGCAGACAGGAGTGAAGTGACAGTTATGACAATTTTGTCAACAGTAGGGTGTTTGATTGTAAACTGTTTCCATCGAGAAATCCTCCAAGTTAATTTGTTTTTTCCATATTGCCAGCAGAAAAGAGTAGCACTGCTTGACTCAGACTGTGAAACTTAGAACTCTCCCGACTTTATTAGCATCCAGAAGGGAGTCCTGGGAGAGGGAAGAGCCAAAGGGAGTTGCTTCTGGCACTACTTAACAGTAAAGACAAACATCATAGTTAGTAAAGAAAATCTGGAGCTTCTCGCAGGTACAGTCTCTTTTATGAGCTGCCTGGTTGGACCAAATGGAAAAGAAATGAGCACTGGCATTTCTCTGCGTCACTTATTGCTTTCCACAAGTCAGCAAATTTGAGTTCGCCCTTCTGATTTGTTCCAGACTGAATCATTTTTGTTGCTGTTGTTGTCACTAAGTCACATATGTCTCTTGCTGACCCCATGGACTGACACATAACAGGCTTCCCTGTCCTTCCCCATCACCCAGAGTTTGTTCAGGTTCATGTTCATTGAGCTGGTGATGCTATCTACCCATCTCATCCTCTGCCGTCCCCTTCTCCTCCTGCCCTCAGTCTTTCCCAGCAGCAGGGTCTTTTTCAAATGAGTCAGCTCTTCGCATCAGGTGGCCAAAGTATTGGAGCTTCAGTATGAGTCCTTCCAATGCATGTTCTGGGTTGATTTCCTTTAGGAGAGGCTGGTTTGATCTCCTTGACGTCCAAGGGGCTCTCAAGAGTCTTCTCCATGCCACAGTTTGTGAGCGCTAATTCTTGTTTATGCTCAGAATGTTGCCTAGTCACTCCTCACGTTTGAATTGGCCACTCTCTGCTCTGCCCCTTTATGTCACCAGCATCCCCTTTTCAATTCTAATCTAGACATGCACTTTATATTATCTTTTGGGTTTTCTCCCTTGCTATCTAGGGCTTCAGGCTGGTAAAGATTTTCGGCCTCTCTTGTGAACAACATTAACTTAGGTTCAGCTGAGCCTCAGCAAACTGATAACACTTCCCAACTCAAATCTTCTCAGCACGTGAGGTTGCTAACGTGGTGCGTGATGACAGCAGGAAATGGAGGTAAAGTAAGTTTCAGGTATGGAAAAAAAAGGTAGTCAAAAACTACGGTTTTCCAGTAGTCATGTATGGATGTAAGAGTTGGACCATAAAGAAGTCTGAGTGCCTAAGAATTGATGCTTTCAAACTGTGCTGTTGGAGAAGTCTCTTGAGAGTCCCTTGGACTGCAGGGAGATCAAACCAGTCAATCCTAAAGGAAATCAACCCTGAATATTCATTGGAAGGACTGATGCTGAAGCTGAAGCCCCAATATTTGGGCCACCTGATACAAAGAGCCAACTCATTGGAAAAGCCCCTGATGCCAGGAAAGATTGAGGGCAGGAGGATAAGGGGGCACCAGAGGTGAAGATGTTTGGATGGCATCACTGAATCAATGGACATGAGTTTGAGCAAACCCTGGGAGATAGTGAAGGACAGGGAAGCCTGGAGTGCTGCAGTCCATGGGGTTGCAAAGAGTCAGACATGACTTAGCAGCTGAGAAACAAATGGGAAAAAAGAACCAAGAATTTTCTTTTGTTAAGAAAACCAGTAGTAAACCTTGCGTTGTTTTTCACATATTAAACTTGGAATTTCCTGTATTTGCATGTAGAAAATATTATGTTAGAAAGATAAAACGTCTAAATACTTTGTGGGGAGTCCAGTTGTTTTGCTAGAAATGCAGTATGGGTTTTGCATGATGCTTCTGGAGCAGGGATGCAGACGAAAGTTTACCTCTATGGCAGTCAGCTAATGTTTTCAGGAGGGTGACACCCGGAAAATGAGGGAGACGTGTGGATGCTCTCTTTCTATGCATATTCCTTGGAGCTCACGTGTTAACAAACACTGCGAGATTAACAGCTCTCTTATTTAAAATCTTGTTTGTGCTGTTGTCTGTTACATGACAGTAGAGTGAAAGCCTCATTAACAGTGACGTTTCCAGTGGAGAGCAGCCTCACCCACAGGAGGGAAGACATCTGAAAAGAAAAGGAGCTCCTGGGGCCAGAAACTGCTTTCAAGGGTCAGCTGGCTCGTTTCCCTCCCTCCCGCAGTGCGTTCAAGTCCAGTCTGCCCGGATGTGGGGCAGAGACCCGCCAGGTCCAGCGTTTCCTGGCTTCTCTGAGCTGGTTAAGAACAGATGAAACAGAGCAGGTCCCCCGTCTGCTGCACCTGCCAATCAACTCACAGTTCTGCTTCCCAATGTGCACAAAATAAAGTCCCTCTTTTCTTTATGTAAGTCTTTCCTTTGGTAATTTTTAACGCGTTTCATGTCAACGTCCAACATGGATAACACCCATCATCCTGAGAGAATGTGGGGTTTTGCCACAGATCAGGAACTTAGAACAGTGGGAATCTGCTGGTGATTTTCAGGCACTGGCCTTTATGGGCTGCTTTGGAGTGTTGTGGGCTGGAAAGTCACTGGGACAGGAGATAGGGGATGGGTCGCATTGCCTGCTTCTCCTGGGCCTTTGGGGAATCTCACTTTACCTGGATGTCTGTCTCCGATGGGTCACATGAGGGGTGTAAGGTAAAGGGAAAGTGAAAGTGTTGAGTCCTTCAGTCGTATCCGACTCTTTGTGACCTTATGGACTGCAGCCTGCCAGGTCCCTCTGTCCATGGGATTCTCCAGGCAAG
Organism: Neotragus moschatus; assembly: GCA_006410615.1. Classification (NCBI taxonomy): domain Eukaryota; kingdom Metazoa; phylum Chordata; class Mammalia; order Artiodactyla; family Bovidae; genus Neotragus; species Neotragus moschatus. The sequence goes on from SJYA01002542.1 coordinate 109,384, forward strand.
AATACTGGCGTGGGTTGCCATTCCCTTCTTCAAGGGACCTCCCCGACCCAGGGATCAAACCTGGGTCTCCCGCATTGCAGGCAGAGTCTACCATCTGAGCCACGGGAGAAGCCCTGTGTAAGGCAGACGATCTCTGTAATTCCCTTCTGATGGCAAAGTTGTCTGCATCTGTGGATGCTGAGGGATAGGGTGGTTGTATTCTCCGCGTCCTCTGGAACACCATGTTAGCAGCGGTTTGTAGAATTTTAGTGGAGGGAAAGATATAATGATCCTACTCAAGTAGCAGAGGCTGGTTGATGAAGAATGGCATGGAAAAGGAAAAATACCTAATTTCCGTTCAGAATTTAATGAGAGGTTGCTCTGGGGCTAAGCTCTGTTTATAATAAGGCCCACCTGAGACAGATCGTATTGTTAATAAACGTCTTTGAGTTTCTTGGCTGCCACCAGGAAGCATCAAAAGAACTAATTACTCAGATACTTGTTCAATGGTGCTTATCTAAATAACTTAGGAGCTTTTGAGTGAAAACAATAAAAATGCAAATGATTACGGTGCAGTGTAGCATAATAAAGATATTTTCATAATCAGAAATGAAGGAGTCACAAAGCCAAGAGCGTGGACCTGCTAGTGAGGTTACCTGCTCAAGAGTTCTGTCAGATTCAAAGCTTGG
>SJYA01002543.1:0-36686 GCA_006410615.1 Neotragus moschatus
TGGTCTTGTTTTTGCTGACTGTACAGAGCTTCTCCATCTTTGGCTGTAAAGAATATAGTCAATCTGATTTTGATGTTGACCATCTGTTGATTTCCATGTGTAGAATCTTCTCTTGTCACTGGATCATATGGTTGCTCTATTTTTAGTTTCTTAAGGAACCTCCAGACGGTTCTCTGTCAAGGCTTTATCAACCCAAATTCCCACCAACAGTGTAGGAGGGTGCTCTCTTCTTCACACCCTCTCCAGCACTTATGTTTGTGGACTTTTTGATGCTGGCCGTTTGGACTAGTGTGAGTTAATTGTAGTTATGGTTTTCATTGGAGTTATGATTTTCATTTCTCTAATAATTAGCGACGTGAAGCATCTCTTCATCTATATGTTCTTTAGAAATGTATCTATGGAGTTCTTCTTTCCCAGAGCTTTTTGGTTGGTTGGTTGTTTTGCTTTTTGGCCATGCTATGTCGCTTGTAGGATCTTGGTTCCCTGACCAGGGATTGAACTCAGGCCCAAGGCAATGAAAGCGCTGAGTCCTAACCACTGGATAGCCAGAGAATTTCCTGCCCCAGAGCTTTTAAAATCATTTCTGTGTTAGGAAGTCTCTATGCTAAATGCATGCTAAAGCCTGTTACTAAGAAAATAAGCATTTCCAAAAATGATATAAATTGCATTGAGATTCACTGTTTGGTTTACTTGGCTTTCTTTGGGGTTTGGTCCAAAGAAAAGCCATGTGCTACTTGTTTGGCAAGGCTAAGGTACATCTAAACAGCAAACAGAGTTAATAATTGAAGTCTTATTCTTTATAAGAATAGCAGCCTAGATAATAGATAACCAAGCAAATTTAAGTCCTAAGGCCACAAATTATCTAAAAATTTTCAAAACAGTATGACAAAGACTTATCATTTTATAAGTAGATGAGTTCAGTTCAGTTCAGTTCAGTTCAGTCGCTCAGTTGTGTCCGACTCTTTGCGACCCCATGAATCGCAGCACGCTAGGCCTCCCTGTCCATCACCAACTCCCGGAGTTCACTCAGACTCAGGTCCACCGAGTCAGTGATGCCATCCAGCCATCTCATCCTCTGTCATCCCCTTCTCCTCCTGCCTCCAATCCCTCCCAGCCTCAGAGTCTTTACGAATGAGTCAACTATTTGCATGAGGTGGCCAAAGTACTGGAGTTTCAGCATGGCTTTAATATAGTATTTATTTGCATTTGATTGTATTATACACTTTCAATGACAAGAGAAGAATGAATTCCATGAAATAAAGAATTCCATAATTTCTGGAAGCTAGGGAATGTAACCCTGGGATATTTGGTTCTGTTTCAAATTGGTAAACATGTCAAGATGAGGGAAACATTCCCCACTTTTCATCCCAAGTGAAGATGTGAGTGAAAATACCTAACTGTGAGTAAGCAGCAAAAATTTGCTACTTAAATAGCATGCTGTGTTTTATTCAGTTCAGTTCAGTCGCTCAGTCATTTCTGACTTTGTGACCCCATGGACTGCAGCATGGCAGACTTCCCTGTTCATCACCAGCTCCTGGAGCTTACTCAAACTCATGCCCATCTAGTTGGTGATGCCATCCAACCACCTCATCCTTTGCCATCCCCTTCTCCTCCTGCCTTCAATCTTTCCCACATCAGGGTCTTTTCCAGTGAGTCAATTCTTCACATCAGGTGGCCANCATCACCAGCTCCTGGAGCTTACTCAAACTCATGCCCATCTAGTTGGTGATGCCATCCAACCACCTCATCCTTTGCCATCCCCTTCTCCTCCTGCCTTCAATCTTTCCCACATCAGGGTCTTTTCCAGTGAGTCAATTCTTCACATCAGGTGGCCAAAGTATTGGAGCTTCAGCTTAAGCCTCAGTCCTTCCAATGAATATTCAGGACTGATTTCCTTTAGGATGGACTAGTTGGAGCTCCTTGCTGTCCAAGGGACTCTCAAGAGTCTCTCCAACAGCACAGCTCAAAAGCATCAATTTTCAGCTCTCAGCTTTCTTTATAGTCCAACTCTACATCCTTACATGACTACTGGAAAAACCATGACTTTGACTAGATGGACCTTTGTTGGCAAAGTAATGTCTCTGCTTTTTAATGGGCTGTCCAAGTTGGTCATAGCTCTTCTTCCAAGGAGCAAGCATCTTTTAAGATGGTATTTTATTATATGTACTAAAAGATGATATTTTATTTCATGCATTTTATACTCTTTTAACAGAACATAGACAGAAATGATGTATTTAAGCAAAGCAATCATGAGGTTAAATTAACTCATAAACATGCTTAGAAAAATATTTTCATGCATAAATGCTGTGGACTCAGTTATGTACCCGCCAAGATTGTATACTGATGTCCTTATTCCCAATGTGATAGTGTTTGCAGATGGAGCCTTTGGGAGGTAATTAGGATTAGATGAAGCTGTAAGGGTGGCCCCTCATGAGGGGGTTAGGGCCCTTGTACGAAGAGACATCATTTAGTTGCTTCTCTCTTTATACCATCTGAGGCCACAGCACAAAGGTGACTGTCTGTCTTTAAGCTGGAAAGAGGACCCTCACCAGAGAACTGAATTGGCTGACATGTTGATGTTGGATTTCTATCCTCCATAACTATAAGAAACTAATCTTTTTTTATATTTTATTTATTGACTTCCTATAGAAATTAAAGCTAATTTACAATGTTGTATTAATTACTGCTGTACAGCAAAGTGGCTCAGTCATACATATATATATATGTGTGTATAGATTAAAAAAATTATTTTTTCATTCTGGTTTATCATAGGATATTGAATATAGCTCTCTGTGCCGTACAGTAGAAACTTGTGGTTTATCAGTCTTATATATAACAGCTTACATCTGCTAACCTCAACCTCTCACTCCATCTCTCTCCCCCTTGGCACCCACCTGTCTGTTCTTCACTATGTCTGTGATTCTGTTTCTGTTTAGTAGATAGCCTCCTTCGTGTCATATTTTAGATTCAATATACAAGTGCTACTATATGGTATTTGTCCTTTTCTTTCTGACTTCAGGTTTGTATGATAATCTCTGGTTGCATCCATATTGCTGCAGACGGCATTATTTCATTGTTTTTATGGCCAAGTAGCCTTCCGTCCTGTTTATGTACCACATCATCGTTCATTCATTCGTCACTGGACATTTATGCTGTTTCCATCTCTTGGCTATCGTGAATAGAGTTGAGCATTGCAGTGGCTGTATCTGTGAATTACAGTTTTGTCTGAATATATGGCCAGGAGTGGGATTGCTGGATCATATGGTAATTCTATTTTTCATTTTCTATTCTATCTATTTCAATACATCCTGCAAACTAAATATCCCTCCCAAGTGTGAAACAGTCTACATGACACGACTTAGCAATACCTTCCTCGTGCTGTTCAGACAATCAGATCCTTTACTTATACTACCGTTAACATCAATCACAATGTCTTAGAGTGCATTTCAGGAACACATTAAACAAACTATCAGAATTTTGAAAATAAACTTTGAAAGTAGTTGATGTGGCATTTTATGGTATGGGTCAATTTAAAGGTGAACATGGTTACTTTTTCACAGGTCAATTAAAAGTGAACTTGGTTATCACGGATCCATGGTTGGTAACTAATGGTCAAATGTTGCTCTTGTGATTGTATACCACTTTATTTGTCTTATTAGAGTAAAGCCTTGCTATCTTTAGAATGACTGTGGAATAGTGATTGGAAAATGAGAGTCAGCTATCCACAATGCTTGATTTTGTACTGTAGTTAAAAATAATCTTATTAAAATCAGGTAATTAAAAATACATATTTGTAGTTTATGATAGAGCAGTTCAGTTGAATATTGTTCTATGTATGCTTGCTGCTGCTGCTGCTAAGTCGCTTTAGTCGTGTCCGACTCTGTGCGACCCCATAGACAGCAGCCCACCAGGCTCCCCCATCCCTGGGATTCTTCAGGCAAGAATACTGGAGTGGGTTGCCATTTCCTTCTCCAGTGTACGAAAGTGAAAAGTCAAAGTGAAGTCGCTCAGTCATTTCCAACTCTTCGCGACCCCATGGACTATAGCCTACCAGGCTCCTCCGTCCACGGGATTTTCCAGGCAAGAGTACTGGAGTGGGGTGCCATCGCCTTCTCCAATGTATGCTTATCTACTAGCATATTAAAATAATGCAACAAATTCTTAGCAGCTTGAAAGTACACATCTGTTATCTTACTGTTTCTGGAGCCTGCTTGTTGCCTTCCTGGCTTCTCTGCAATGCTACCATCAAGGGCAGTTGACCAGGGTTGGGGTATCATCTGAAAGCTTGCCTGAAGAAGGGTCATTTCCTAGTACTTCACTTTGCACGAGGGGCTTCCTTCAGCACTAGAGGCTGCACAGAACTCCCTGCCATATGAGCTTCTCCAGCTCATCTGTTTGCTTTCTCAAAGCCAGCTAGTGAGACAGAAGCTCCAGCAAAGCAGGAGTTTCTTACCTTTCTTGTGCTCTGTTGGTAGACATGTCCCAGCTACCTTCAAGCAGGCAGATCTTTCAAGGCAGGTAGCCTGGGAGCTGTGTTAGAGTCTTCCTGAAATACGATCCATCAGTAGCTTTCTGGGAGACATTTCCAACGTTTAATGAAAGCAATATAATTATGAGAAATTAAAAAAATAGATATTAACCTTATAATATCATATAAAATGCACTATGTATTTAATCATTGCCTCCAGCATTGATTAAAATTGATTGTCCATATAGTCAAGGCTGTGGTTTTTCCAGGAGTCATGTATGGATGTGAGAGTTGGTTCATGAAGAGGGCTGAGTGCCCAAGAATGGATGCTTTCAAATTGTGGTGTTTGAGAAAACTCTTGAGAGTCCCTTGGACTGCAGTGAGATCAAACCAGTCAATTCTAAAGGAAATCAACTTGAATATTCATTGGAAGGACTATTGCTGAAGCGGAAGCTCCAATCCTTTGGCCACCTGATGCGAAGAGCTGACTCACTGAAAAAAGACTGATTCTGGGAAAGATTGAAGGCTGGAGGAGAAGGGGATGACAGAGGATGACATGGTTGGATGACATCACTGACTCAATGGACATGATTTAAACAAACTCTGGGAGATAGTGAAAGATAGAGGGGCCTGGCATGCTGAAATCCATGGGGTCACAAAGAGTCAGTCAGTATAGACTGAACAACAACTGAGTAAAAATCTTTCTGGTCCATATTTGTTTTTCAAAATAGATGAAATCAAGAGCTTAGTCTTCTAACACTCCCTGAATCAGTTTTCATCCAACATAGCTTGCCTTCTCCTAAATGAAGCTGAAGGTAGCCTGTGACAGATTTAAAGAATGTCAGTACTGATACTAATCTGATTATAAAATGTGTACCCCTTTGAAACTCCCTGGTTGAGCCTCTCTGCTTCTTACACTTGCCTGTTAGCTCTCGTGTGAAAGTCACTCAGTCATGTCTGACTCTTTGCAACTCCATAGACTGTATAGCCTGCCAGGCTCCTCTGTCTATAGAATTCTCCAGGCAAAAATACTGGAGTAGAGCCATTCTCTTCTCCAGGGAATCTTCCCAACCCAGGAGTTGAACCCAGGTTTCCTGTATTTTTAGTGGATTCTTTACTGTCTGAGCCACCAGCGAGCATTCCCTACATATTGATGTGCAGACGTGGTCCTTGGAGTTGGCACTGCTCTTCATGGCAGTTCGAAGCTTCTTGTGATATATTTCACAGCAAACATGGACAGCCAGCTCTCTGGGGACACTATGGACATCTTGGAGTCTCCTAGTGCCCCCTGGAGTGTATCCTGGAGTCTCAACTCATTGTGCAGCCCTAGAGCAGTCTACATCTGCCTTCTAGGGACCGATGGGTGACCTGTTAGCTGCCTGAATCTACATGCTGGACCACACTTGGATGGGTGTCTACAGTCTGTATCTTATTAACTGGCTTGCTTCTGATGGGCCTGCACAGTAGAGCAGCTGAACGTCTGAGCAAAGTGCATCATAGGCAAATGCTCCTGCTAGTTTCAGGCACTTACCACAGGTTTATATCTTCTACATTATCCTGAAACATTGCGAAAGATCAAAAGACCTACCTGATCAATTTTAGAAGGACTTGAAGATTTAGAACAAAGCTACTATCACTAGGGAAAAAAAGCAAGACCTGTATGTCATCAGCTGTCTGGGTCTTTCCACATGGTAATGCCTGTATGCTCTTCCCTATTCTCATCTGAAAGGAGAAACACTGATTTTTAATGTTCCCTCCTTCTTTTGTACTTTTTATCAAAAACTTGTCCTATGACCCTTTCAAAACATGTCATCCTTGTATTGGGTTGACCAAAAAGTTCATTTAGGATTTTCTGTAAAATGTTATGGAGAAATCTGAAAGAGTTTTTGGCCAACCAAGTATATAGAGGACATCAGATGGCTGTTTCTTCTTTTATTTATTTATTTTCCTGGAAAAGTTGCCAGCCAGGAGGAAAAAATGTCATGGTAGGCATAGAATGAGTCTTCATAGTTGGACAATACAGAGGAAGAAACCAAATGCCCAGACAGCTAGATTTTTTAGACCTGAAACTGGCCTTAAAGGAACTAATGTAAACATATCCACTTCATTTGATAGATGAAACAGTAAAGCCCAGAAAGGTCAAGTGGTAGACACTGCCTCATAGAACAGATGGTCCCTGGCTTTTATAAACAGTGCTGCTACGAACACTGGGGTTAAGTGGGTCTTTTTCAATGAACCTATTTGCAGGGAAGGAAAGGAGACCCGGAGGTAGAGAGTGGACTTGTGGACACAGTGGGGGAGGGAGAGGGTGGGATGAATGGAGAAAGGAACACCAATCAGCACATGTCCTGATTGGGCATAAGATGGCTCAGTGGGGAGAAGATGCTGTGAGCGCAGGGAATTCAGTCTGGTGCTCGGTGATGACCGGGAGGGGTGGGATGGGGCAAGAGGAGGGAAGCTGGGGATGGAGTGGGTGTATACATAATCATGGCTGATTTGTGTTGTTGTATGGCAACAACCAACACAGTCTTATAAAAATAAAAGAAAAAATGATGAACCCCAACCCTCTAGACTTGTCCCCCTTTTTAGTCTAAGGAACCATTCCATTTGTCCTGATGATAGAAATAGTGAGCACCAGCTTTGAGCTAGGAAGCTGGCATGCATAGTTTTGAAAGCTCATGCCCTTCCTTTAACCTGATGCTATTGAATGGGAAACCACTCAGGAAAGTTAAAAAGCAAAACAAAAAGCCACCTTCCTGCTAAGCAGGTAGAAAGTAGTGTTAGCCTTTGAACTTGAGGAGGGTGCCATTTCTGGTCCATTGGGGAGCCTTTGCTTTTCTTAAAGAAGATGGAGCAGGTTGTAGATTCCGTCAGGCACAGCAATTCAACCATTATGCATGGGTGATGTCTTTTTATTATTATTGTTTTTTTAGAAAACAACTTGGAAAGTTCTGGGCCAATTCCTGAAAGTTTGTACAGGAATTGAGCTTAGAAACAGCAGGTTTTCAGCACAAACAGGGAGACCAATTATTTTCCCAAAGCTCTGAAATAGAGGCATAGTTGGGCTAATTTGTTCGGATTGATTCAGAAAATTTAGGGGTAACAGTATTTAGACTCTGGAATCTTTCAGCATCCTGGGGACTTTGAGGCATGTTCAAGACGAAGGATGTTTCCATGGGGAGATGAAAGGCCAGTTGGGTCTCTTTGTAGAACAGCCTGAACAGGCTTCTTCTGAGGGTTTCTCTGTTTGATCTGTTCTCCTTTGGTGAGGCAGGCCTCTCTGTTGTCATTTAAACACCTCATTGAAAGGCAGTTCTAAATGGTTTTAAAAATGAGGTCTGGTGAGGTCCAGCACTCCTTGAAGTTCCCCCAGCACTGGGTTTTCCCCGTGGCTTTGAATCACAGTGTTTATTTTTAAAGCCTTTTGTGGTTCGACCCTTCTGGTTTGTTATTGCAGCTGGACTCACTTAGTCCTCGCCCGGCTCCTCCAGCCTGTTTGTGGTTTGGGGTACCGTTCGGCCGCTCTAGGACTGGGCTGAGGGCTCAGGAGGCCAAGACCACGGCCACATCTGCTTTCTGTTAGTTCCTAAAGTCACAGGTGTCCCTAATTGGGCTCTGCTCTCTCACCCTTTTCTTCTCTCCTCTCTGTGTTCTCCTTACATTGCCTCGAAAGCGAGGGGTTTCATTTTCTTGGTTCATTATGTTTTGGTCTCGGCTTCCAATTGCTCCCTCTTCTTCCCCAGGCAAATCCCGATTCTCACCTTCCCCCAGATCCCTAACGCTTGTCTTTACAGAAGGTGTTGTTTGCAGTGGATTGTAGGAGAAAGATTAAACTTCCCAGGAAGGCCTAGTGCAGCCAGGACATGTGTTTCTCTCTCTGGCACAGCCGGGGACAGAGTAGCTCTTTGTTGAGCTGGGTAACAAGGAGCTCAAATCCTGCTGAAAGATGAAGCTGATGAATGGAAAACTCTTCAGGGAACCCAGGAAGATTTACTTTAATTAGAATTTATGCCCCAGTCTAAGGCCCGCAACTGCCGGCTTCTTGGAAACAAAAAGCTGACTGCTGCTGAAATTGGCAGACCAAGGCTTGGTTCTTTCTACCCACCTTCTCTGGTTGTCCTCAGATTCTTTTGATCACATTCTTCCCTCAGTGCTTTTTGTGTTTGAGGTTCTCTAGATAATGTGTACATACACTTCTGACTCACATTCTGGAAGGGTCTTCTGCAAGTTTTAGTCCAATATTGACCATTTCTCTGCTTTTCAGCTCTGAATTTTGGTGATGCTCAAGCCTTCCTTTCATGTTGCCACTGGATCTTTTTAAAACTCTCAGTTAACATCTATACGCATGTCCTTATTTTAGCATCTAGTATTTGGAGAGATCAGGGAATTTTTAGAACCAGCTTTGGCTGGAAAGCCAGATGGAATAGTCATTTAAAAAATTCTCACAATTTCTTATTACAAGATTGCTTGATGCCAATTTGAAACCCGTTTCCTGTCCTGGCCTGTTCATTTTGGCACACTGCCTCCCAGTCTCAAGGACTAAGCCCACGATATGCTAACTAACCAGGGAACTCCTTGAGAGGTGTGGTTAGTTTGCAATAACCACAGCCTCAGGTATGGGCGAGATACCTGTCTGAGGCTGGTGAAATAAAAATTCAGGTGTCTGACTCATGTCCATAATTCTTAGGTATGAGTTATTTATAGGTCATTCTGATTTTCTCTATGAATGCATTTGTGGAGCGGACTGACATGTTTTTGTGTTCATTGTTGAAAGTACCCTTTCTGAACTTGGGAAATGGTATATGCATCATTTTATTATGGGCCATTTCTGTTAGTTTTGGTCTCTTTCTATTGACAATTCGCAGTGTAGAGGTGAAGGTGGGGAAAGGTGCTCAGTGTTCTTTTTTCCCCCTTATTATAAAAGGAAGTCAATCATTCCAAAAGGTGGTAATTATAATTCTTAATATAGTAATAAAAGGGGAGAAGTGTCCAGAGGAAAAAGCCTGTAAAACCATAAGGAAACAAGCAAGTCATGGCTTTGGGCCTTTTAATTTTATGGCCTTTATGGATTGCCTTGCCTGTTTTGTTTTTTGATGTTAAAGGTCTCAATGTACTTTGTAGCCTCATGACTCAGTTGAATTAAGATGGTCATGGACTAGGAGAACACAACAGAAACAGTACTTGCTGTTCTGTACCAGCTTAAGTTTTTCTCCTTTACATGTTGAGCAGCAAAAAAAATACTCCCCTGTTTGATATGCCACGGATGAGAACATGTCAGAGGGCCAGCATGATGCGTTTGGAAGTTCAAGTTAATAGCCTCGGTTGTCAGGAATCTCTTATCTCAAGTGTAATGAGGCACAATCAGCTCTTTAGACTGTAATCATCCCTTAAATCAAGGGAGCAAGGATCATTGTCTGCTGTGGAAGACGGGGATCTGGTTCGCATTATGTACTGAGAGCTATGAGGGGCCCTGCCAGCCAAAGCTGGAGCCGCCATGTGGCAAGCAAATGACCCTGGCCACCGGCCCGTCAGCCCCGGTGCCCTGAATTGTCCAGATGTCTCTTTCTGAGGGGTCTAATTGTCACTCCAGGATGACTTTAGAAAGATTAGTGCCAGACAGCCAGGCACCAGGGGCTCCCCCAGTTTGCTGCCAGCGCCGTGAGCTCTGGGCTCCTTGGAAGACAGAGGGCTGGTAGTTGGCTTCTTGGGAACAATCAGGTAGCTTGTGTCTCTGGAGTTCCTATTGCCTGACCCCTCATCTCCCTGCCGAGGTGGCCCCTCCTCCGTGTGACATGCTCGTGCAATCCTGCCGCCCACCTGCATGTCAGCCAGTGCCTGACATTCCTGTGGAGAGCTGGGACATGGCGAGGGGGGTCAGGCTGTTGCTCGTGACCTTCAGTATTTAGTCCGTCCTCCTGGAGGATGGGTTTCCCTGATGGCTCAGTGGTACGGAAGAATCAATACAATGCAAGAGATTCGGTTCGATCTCTGTGTCGAGGAGATCCCCTGGAGGAGGTAATGGGAACCACTCCAGTATTGTTGCCTAAAAAATCCCATGGACAGAGGAGCCTGGCGGGCTGCAGTCCATGGGGTTGCAAAGAGTTGGACACGACTGAGCACACAGCACAGCTCATGGTACTCACGACATGTAAGTTCATTGGGAAGCCTGAATTAGTCAGTTTCTAAATCCTTGCTTCTAGGGGACACATAGGGTTAGGTTCCTGTGAGCCTCTGGTCACAAAGTCTACATCAACTTCTGAATAAACATTTTATGCATATTTCTTTGAAATCACCTTATTTAACATGTAATTGATTCCTTACCTTTGAACTTAAAGCCAACAGAACATTTTGCGGTTACAAATAAATGTTAGCCAGTATTATATTAGCCAGTATAATATTAATAATAATAAAAATAAATATTAGCCAGTATAATATTACAGATTAGCAGAATCTGTAAATGTGGGATTGGTGAAGAAAGAGCAGAGCGTTGACTCCATTTTCTTCTTCTTTCATGAATATCAGTCACTATAGGAAAGAAGTAATGCCTGCCTTTGTCCAACTCCATCTGTACTCTGACTCTCATAGGTTTGAAGGAGATGTTTAAGCTCTTCTCAGGAAGCAGGATTTTTTTTGCATCCCTATGTCCTTGGCAGTGGCCACATCACTGGTGGAAAACTTCCCAATCTTTGAAGCAGCTCTCAGACATTCTTGCTTCCTGATGGAATTATACCTCTTTGGAAGCTTTCCTGCCTGTCCTGACACCCGCGTTTTTCCCGAACCTGAGTGCTTCTGCTTTGACCTGGAGAAGAACAGTGGTTTTAGAGCTTTAGTGATCAACAGCACCCTGAACTAACACGCTGGGTGAGGTCACACTGGGCATGTCTCCCTAGCAAGTAACGACAAAGGTTAGTTTGCATCTCTAGTTTCTCTTTGTAAATTTGGCTTCGGGAGAGTTGCCGGGAAGGTAAAGGAAGTTTCCTTTGGTCTGGGTTAAGGGATGTGGGCTGATTACTGGGAGCCCATTGTGATTCTTCGAACAGAACTCTGAAGCTTCCTCCTGAAACACAGTGCTGACCTCTGTGCCTTGGTGGGAGCCATCGAGGTCCAGGCTGGAACAATCTGGCAGGAGGGGAATGTTCTTCTGCTTCTGGGATCACGTATCAGCACGTGGGATGGATCGCTGGCTGAGATGCCACAGAGGTGTCTCCCCGAGCACTGACATCTGTTGACGAGCCAAGGACGGTTCTGGAATTCCCGCCCAGCATCCTGCTCTGGGAAGTGTGAGGCTCCTCCATTAGCTATGCGTCTGTCACAGCAAATCGAAACCAAGGAGGAGGGGGCTCCCTCTGGTGATCTCAGCAGGAATGCAGATGTCTTCTGAGCAGTGCCAGTTCCCCTAGTGAACGTCCTTGCGGAGGGATGCTCATGTCATTGTAGCTTCTCTGCCCGTCTTTTCTTTAAAGTTCTGTTGTAGCCATAAGGAGCACAGTAGGGCCTGAAGGGCTGACAGATGGAAAAGACAGTGGTGGGAAGAGTGAAACAGGGAGTCAGGGGAAGAGTCTGTTTCTATTGACAGCTGATCCTTTGATGACAGATGGACTAGTTGTAGGACCGAAACCGTTCAGTTATTCAGATTTCTGTTATGATTATTTTCTTCCTTCTATGAGGATTTCCCTGGTGGCTCAGGAGTAAAGAATCCACCTGGAATGCAAGAGATCCAGGCTCAATCCCTGGGTTGGAAAGATCCCCTGGAGAAGGTCATGGCAACCTACCCCAGTATTATTGCCTGGAGAATCCTATGGACAGAGGAGGCTGGAGGGCTATAGTCCATGAGGTCACAAAGAGTAGGACACAACTGAATGACGATCACTTTCACTTTCTTTTCACCATACAGTTCAGATAGAACCAACCTCGTCTTTTGGTGTCCAAGGAACCAACCTTGTTGCTTGTTGTCCACGCCTTGTCAGGTGCCTTGTCTGAGAAGCAGAGTTCCCATCTGCCATCCTTGGCCAGGTGAAGACAACAATGATGGGATCATTGGCCTCTCCCAAGGTCCATCGTGGAGGGAAATCATGAGACCTGGGCCTTTCTCATCTCAGGAAGGTTATGACCAATTTGCATCTGTTTAGCTTCTATTGAAATACCCTATATCCCCCAGAATATGAAACTAAGAGAGACCTAATGTGAAGAGGGTGGGGAGTTCATTGAGTAAAGTGGATAAAGACCGTGCCATTACATCAAGTTATGGTTTGACAGTTTACTTAGGAGTCTTTGAGACAAGCAGCTATCACCAACATTTCAGGCCACTGTTCTGATTTATAGCTTCTTTTTAACAATATTTGGAAAGGGAGCTTGACTTGAGAAATTGTCAGCAATGCACAGCCTGTCCCGTCTTCCCAGTGCTATCTGAAACACATGACAAAGTAACGGCCAGCAGAGCAAGGTGTTTTTGTTCTAAGAATAATAATGGGTCTTATCAGCTCCCCACAATGCTATCAGCTTTCCATATGATGAGGAGTTCTGTTTATGGCTTAATTTCCCTGATGTTCACAGTGATGCCTGAGTTGATAGGACAGTCCTTAATTAGACCCTAGTTCCTCTAATGAAACATGTGAGGAGAGAGAGAGAGACAGGTTTTGCACGAGCACTGTGCTAAGGAGCTGGCTGTCTGTTGGTCCAGGAGAAGGGACCTGATATGACAAGAATGTCTTATTTTAAAACTTGAGCATATAGTTTGGGAAAAAACCCCAAAGCAAAGACAGGTCGGTGTCCTGTTGTCACGTGATTTTATTTTATGTATCACTGTTCTGTCATCGTCACTGGAGTTATACATACTTGTCTTTAAAGCTGGATTCGGTTGTTTGGCTTATTACTCTCATGGAATAGCATCACTTCCAGAAGCCTGAAAAGTGATTGATGGGAACTGTAAGTATGAATGGAGTCAAGAAACGTAACATTGAGATTAAAATGCACATTGTAAATTCAAGCGTAAAATGTTCCTAAGAACAGATTGATTTTTCTGGTGCTAAATTGTCAAAGATGCTTTTAAGTTTTCAGCTGGGTAAAGCATGTCATAATTTCATGTTCAAGGTGTCCAGAGGATGTCCATGTTTTCTAAAGATCAAATCAGTCAATCCTAAAGGAAATCAGTCCTTAATATTTATTGTAAAGACTGATGCTGAAACTGAAGTTCCAATATTTTGTAACTTGATGCGAAGAACTGACTCATTAGAATAAGACCCTCATGCTGGGAAAAATTGAAGGCAGGAGGAGAAAGGGACGACAGAGGATGAGATGGTTGAAAAGCATCACTGACTCCATGGACATGAGTTTGAGCAAGCTCCAGAAGTTGATGATGGACAGGGAAGCCTGGCATGCTGCAGTCCATGGGGTCTCAAAGAGTCGGACACGACTGAGTGACTTAAGTGAACCTGAATTGACATGGAAAACTGGAGGGTGAATGAGAGCCGCTGAAAACTTTCTTGCTCTGTAAGGAGATCAAACCAGTCAATCCTAAAGGAAAACAGTCTTGAATATTCATTGGAAGGTCTGATGCTGAAGCTGAAGCTCCAGTACTCTGGCCACGTGATGCAAAGAGCTGACTCATTGGAAAAGACCCTGATGCTGGGAAGGACTGAGGGTAAGAGGAGAAGGGGGTACCAGAGGATGAGATGATTGGATGGAATCACTGTCTCAATGGACATGAGTTTGGGCAGACTCTAAGAGATAGTGGAGGGCAGGGGAGCCCGCTGTGCTGCAGTCCATGGGGTCTCAAAGAACTGGACAGGACTTAGCCACTGAACAACAACGACACTCTGCAATTAGCTGGAGAGAAGGGGCAAAGTGTGAGCAGGCCACCAGCTGAGGTTCAAGTACATTCAGGACAGTGCCTGGGTGAAGGGGCCTGAAGCTCTGACGATAGAACTGAAGTCCAAGAATTTTGACCTTGTTTTAATTAATCATTGAAGACTTGCTGCATAGGAAACATTCCAGTTCAAATGAGCATCATTAGTTCAGAACTTGGAGTAATTTTTCCTTGGCAGTTCACCTGATGGCTGTGGAAAATGGGTTAACTAAGGGAATTATCAGAATGAACATTCCATGTACAAAGATAATGTTTAGATCACTTAAGGAAGGGCATTTTCCTGGCTGTCACTGATGGTCCCTCGTTTGACCTTGTTCTCTTGTCTGGCCTCTGTTCCTGTGAGCAGCGGTCCCTTCAGGGGGATATTTCTGAACATCTAGACAGATTTGGGGGGGATGTGGAGGCAACTCCCTCAGGCAGTCTGCAGAAGGACCCTTGTGTATATTTTAGTCTGCTTAATAGATAAGGACACAGTGATTTTGGCTTCTTTGTCCTGAGAAGTCTGGGGTAAAGTCTGGATTTTACAATTGCTTGAACAGGATGTAAAAATGGGGGACTCAGACCTGTATGAGTAGCATCAGAAAGCTGTCTCCTTCTAAAGAAAGGACTTTAGGAAGGAGGACTTTATTTTGAGCAGAGATGGGATCAAGGCATGCCTCAAGCCTCTGGTCCAGGAAGGCGTGACTCCCTTCCCACAGGGCTTTCTCTCCTGCCCAGTCACCACCCACCAACTCCTTCTGGGTACTTGCTGGGCACCCAGCAACAGACCTGGAGGAGAGCATCTCAGTCCCCCCGAGATTAGGTTTGCTCTGTTTTTCTGGATGATTTTGACTGATATCAGATTGGATAATGTGATGTCAAGAGGGAAGAGTGTCTCTAGAAGGTGACTTTAGGATTATGCCCTCTGGGTCTATGGGTATGTTATCATTTACACAAACTTGGAAGTAAAGTGAAGGAAACCTCATGGAATGTTTGCCTGGGCTCTGGGACTCGAGTTCAATAGGATAGAATGATAGCCCTTAATGGAGGAAGCAGACAAGTCCCAGAGGGTAATGTGAGGCAAGCACTGGGTGTCCTGGTCACAGAGAACAGGGGACTACATCCTATGGGGATGCATGTGGATTTTAGAGAGCCTGGTGGGATGTAGCAACAGTGCTTAGAATGACTGGCTTGAGTGATGAGGTCAAGCCAACAAGATAGAATTGGAAAGGGCGAGAAATACAGAGTTCTGGATTCAGATTCGTAAATACACTTCATAAGTTCCGCAAGGAGGGCAGGTACTGTCTCAGTAAAATCAAAAGAAAAACAAAGCAAAACAAAGCAAAGCCCATGGTCAGTTTCATACTTACCGTCCAATATAGGAGGGGTTTGTCTTCTTGAGATTTTATGAAAGTGAAAATGAAGTCACTCCGTTGTGTCCGACTCTTTCGACCCCATGGATGGTAGCCTACCAGGCTCCGCCATCCATGGGATTTTCCAGGCAAGAATACTGGTGTGGGCTGCCTTTTCCTTCTCCAGTGGATCTTCCCAACCCAGGGATCGAACCTGAGTCTCCTGCATTGCAGACAGATGCTTTACCGTCTGAGCCACCAGGAAAAGGAAATCCTAGCTCATGGTGGGGACAGAGAAAAGGGACAGGGGAGCAGTCACAGGGTCGTTTTTATATGTCAGGCATGGCCTGGATCACGCTCCCTGTGCTGGGAACGCTTGTCAATGGAAAATAACGGAACACGATTTTGTATAATACCGTCTGCCTTTTAAACTGGCCTTGTTTTCTTTATGCTTCATCCAGCGAAGCAGGGCTTGTGTTGAATGCAGTGGGGAGTGATGGACTGTGTATTTTATTGAATCATCAATAAGCTCAGACATTTCCCAATTATTCGGCATCCCTCTCCCAGGTCTGATAGTTTGGTTCATGATGGTCAAGGATGAGGAAAAGGATACAGGTAGACGGGGGACCCTTAAGTTAAGGTCCTGGATTGACATTTCGAAGGGTGCCTGTTGCAGAGAGAATGGAGGAAGCATCTTTGATTCATACAAAAAGGGTGTCTTTTTACAGCAGGTTTGCATCAGGACACACCCGACCTTCTGGTTGTGTTTAGCAAGTCCGATTTGATCAGATCTTGTCCTTGCTGGAGGCTGCAGGATGGGCAGAATGGCTTCATGACTAATCGAAGGCAGCTGACAAGGTTGTTTTTAAACGTTAATGAAACTGCGTTGGTTCTTCCTGGGGAGGAAGTTTCAGTACAGTTTGTGCTGAAATGGGTGACATGACTCATTGCCAAATGCAAAGAAAAGAAAATCTTTTTCTTCTCCCACATGTGTACACACTCTAAACACAGCCGGGTTTACAGGAAGGTAAGACACCATCTGGTTCAGTACGTAGTAGCCTATTTCTTATTTTTATCACTGATTTATATTGAGAGGATGACAAATAGAACAGAAGTAGGTTTGCGGTTATACAACACACCCAGGGATTCACATGGTGTTAAGCCTGCTGTTGTCCCCAAAGCAAGAAACAAATGCATCTCTGAGCAACTTGACCTGTTGCAGGAACAAAGAGACGAGTTATCTTCTTTTCTTAGTCTTGGAGCCCACCTTTGACAATGGAAGACCTGATAGGTCATTGGGACTGACTTCAACAGGTTTTAAATGCCCATTTATTCTTCATGCCTTTGGAGAAATGAAATGATTTCACTGCACTTGTTGGGTTTAAGCCAAAAAACAAGAGCATAGTTTCACTTTTAATTCAAAACACAATTTGGCCCAGATCGCTGTTATCTCATGTAAAACAGCAGAATTAAAGTCTGGATACATATTAATAAAATAAATGAAGGTATTGAGAAGCTAGAACTGACACAGCCCAGCATGCATATTGAATTGGCTTGTGTGGGTTTGTCCTAATCCGATTGGAACATCTTTCCATTTCTCTACTGAATTGGTGAGAGAGCATCCTTTGTAGCTAAAGACTTCTAAAAAGCTTCTATCTGTTCTTTTTTTTTCCCAGAAAATAGTTTTCTGAGTGATTTATCCTATTGCCGTTTCACTAACAATTCACTGTAATTTTCATAGTCTGCCCTCTTTCCAGGGACAAATACCGTCTTCTCCTTCATGCACTTGCTTGAGACTTTTGTTTGCCTTAGTTCAGCTTCATTCTGGGAAGGTTTTGGTGCCAGTTGTGAGTTTTAATCTGTGACAGACAGTGCCCTCTTCCTAAGGAATGACCAAAGAGCTAGTTAAAAAACCCACACCTATCCTGTTTGCTTTAATGGGAAGTAACAGCAGTAGTTAATTTCTTAGCCTTACATCTTGATTTTAGAATTGAATCTCAAATTTCGATCTTGCATTGGATCTTGGATCCCTTTTGTATGCACAAGCGACTGCTTAGGGCAAGTCTTGTTGAATGTGTTGTTCTAAATAAATAGGAATTGAGAGACCACGTTTTTCCAAACGCCTCAGACATCCTTCTCTTTCTGGGTCCTGAGATTCTAGTCTACAAAGGACAGATCAATTTAGCTGTCAAAATGAAAGCCGAGAGGCCAATTGCCCATGCAAATTAACCACTTGTGCAAGCGCTTCAAAATCGCCTGCCTGAAAAGTGAGGCTGCCCTTTGAAAATTTGGCACATGGTGGCAGAAAGAAGAAAGTAGCCCCTATTCAGGGACATTGGCATCCTTAGAGAGCTGATCTTAGAAATTGCTCATTTTGAGCAGTCGCTTAGTTTTGGGCAACATTTTTGCTTGAATAAGGATGCCATTTTTGCCCTCTCTTTCCCTCTCTTCCCATGCCTCCTGGAACCTCAGAACACATCTCATCGTCTGGTGTAGGAACAGAGGCATAGGAAATGTTTTTTTATCCTGGCTTTGTTTCAGTTACTGAGGCAGTGAATTCATTCCAGGGTCAGCAGCTCCTACCAGCTTTAAATACTCACCAAAGGATGATCTACTGGAAGCCAAAATGAAAAACAGTCAGGTTTCTTTTTTCCCAAATGTTGTTAGGATTAGTCAACGCTTTGAGAAATGAGATATCCAATTTCTGCCTTCCGTCTTCTGTAGGTCTCAGCTGTGTCTAATATTTGTAAACCATCACATTCCACAGTGACAACTATCTGATGGAGAGAGGAGCCCAGCGGTGAATCTGGGTGTGAAGGCTCTGACAGGAAGCTTATGTCTCTTTCTTGTGCCTCTTACTCCTTGGATGTCACTTTCAGAAGTGCCTGCTCTTCTGTTCTAGGAGATAGGATTTACCTCTGCTGGTCTCAGGGCTAGATGATTGTGTCATGAAACGACCAAGATGTGAGGTCCTGTGTTCCCACCTGAGGACCCACGGTCCTTGAAGCTTCAGCCATTGCTAGGGCTGAAGGTCTCCCAGTGTTCCTCCTCTGGCCCAAGGACAGCCAGAGATTTAAAGAAGTAAAATTGTGACGTTCGGTACTTGTCTTTTCTAAATGTAGGTGAGATAATTATGAAAGAGATTTTTTTTTACTAAATGATATTGATCAAGAAGTGGCATTATTTGAATGAAAACAAACTGGCTGGCTACTAAATCATTCCTGACTTGGGGGAAGCCAGAGGGTGACTTCCTTGTGGACAGGACCCTTCCACGTGACTAGGGCGTTGCGTGCGTCAGCACATCCTGTCCTCAACTTTGATGCAGCAAGGTGTCCGATTGGCCATGTAGAGTGATGTGGGAAGTAAGGCAGTACATCCCTTTGCCCCTCAGTCTCCAACCAGGCACCCATTCTCTGGTTTCCTTCCTTGTTTTCCTCCACAAACTTGAGCACCAGGCCAGCTTCCCATCTGTGATCCTCGCTGCCCTCTGGTCCTGCTTTCCAGTCTTAGCAGAGCTGCTTTCAGCTTCCAGGCCTTGGCTCATTCATTCGATAGTAGCACCCCCCTTTCATCCTATTTCACAGCATTTGGTGAATTGTGTAGCAGACAAATCTTGTGTGAGCTCTTGAGAACAGAATCAATTCTTGCTTTATCTACTAACCAACCACCATGCAAGGCCAGAGGGCGACGCTGTGCGTGGTGGTTCGGGATGTCTCTCAACGAAGCTGTACAATTCTCGGAACGTGGGAAACCCTAGCCCAACCACTTAAGGTTTTCTGAGCTTGGATCTCATGGTGTTTCTTTCCATGACTCTGCTAGACATCCTTATGATACCAGGTGGTCTTGCCCATTGTCACCTTATTCCCTGTGATTTTACTGTGGTTACTGTGGTGCTGTGTCTAAATGGAGCTCTTTAGATTGGCCTGGAATTTTAGTTTCTCTCTTGTATCTTTAGGATACAAAACCACTGCTCGGCTGGCCTTTTGTTTCTAGGAAAATATTTCAATCCACCTTTTTTCCTCACTCTAAGCCACGTGGGGAAGTTTGCACATTGTAGCAGAAAATCGTGTTCTCAAGGGTGTGCTCCTTTACGCTCAGTTGCTCAGTCGTGTCCAGCTCTTTGCAACCCAATGGACTGTACCCCACAGAGTCCTCTGTCCATGGAATTTTCCAGGCAAGAATTCTGGAGTCGGTTGCCATTTCCTCCTCTCGGGGGGTCTTCCAGGTCCAGGAATTGAACCCGCATCTCCTGCATCTCCTATGTTGGCAAGTGGATTCTTTACCACTGCGCCATCTGGGAGGCTTCTGATGAATCCTTAGTGCTAATTGATGTTTAAATTTTACATATGTATTTTAATTTAGAGATGATTTTATGAACTTGTGAAGGTGGCTACAGGTACCACTTCTAAGATAGGTGTCTTGTTTGTGAATCAGAGTGTGATGGGGTCACCCTGCGCGTGTATTTTAATTTAGAGATGATTTTATGAACTTGTGAAGGTGGCTACAGGTACCACTTCTAAGATAGGTGTCTTGTTTGCGAATCAGAGTGTGATGGGGTCACGCTGCGCGTGTGTTCACAGTGGCGGTTTTTCCAAGGCAAGGCCCTCGTTAAGAATCAGGAGGCACAGCACTTAGGAGCTGTTTCTACTATAGTTGATTTTCAGCTAAAGGAAAATATGGAATTGAGTCAAATGGAGACATTTGTGTTTTAATAAAACATAAGCAATTTCTTATTTCATGAGTAGTTACAATAAATAGCCACTTAAAAATACTCCAGCTTCAGTCTGAGATGACCCTCTGAGACTTTGTAGCTTCTTTACCTTTGGAATTTTTTCTCAGTTTTCTAGAAAATATGTCAGCGAGTTAATTTATACATCAGCTAATTTATGACCTCACTGAGGGAGGATGAGAGAGCCCAGCATCCAGGTCCAAAGAGGCGGATATCTGTGACTTTAGCTTAGCCTATTCAAGGTCACTGCTTTGTTGCTGCGGTTTCCAAGCCTGCGCCTACACGGCTCGGCACACGTGTGTGTCCTGTGGGATGGCGTATACTCCTTTAGAGCAGCAGTCCTCAACCTTTCCGTCACCAAGCACTGGTTTCATGGAGACAGTTTTTCCATAGATCAGGGGTGGAGGGGGATGGTTTTGGGATGATTCAAGCACAGTCGAGTTCATGCTCCTACGAGAATCTAATGCCACTGCTGATCTGACAGCAGCAGGCAGAACTCAGACAGTAACGCAAGTGATGGAGAGCCGCTGTAAATAAGATGAAGCTTCACGTACTCACCTGCCACTCACCTCCTGTTCTGCAGCCTGGTTCTTAACAGGTTATGGACCGATACTGGTCCATGGCACAGAGGTTGAGGACTCCTGCTTTAGAGGGTGGCACACCTATCCAGGCAAGGGTTGACCCTCCAGAGTAGAGGTCTTGATGGTGTTTGCGTGGCTATCATGGGTTAGGGTGGTAAAATGTCTTTTTCACTGTTGATGTAACTGTAAGCATAGTTAAAAGCTTTCAGGGTGTGTGTCTTGAATCCTGCTGTTGGAACTAGTTTCTTGTTTAGATTTCAGATTCTAAAGGGCATTCTATTGTCCCCCAAGGCTGTGTGAACTCTGGGCATTCTGTCCTGTGAGCGTTGCCTTTTCACAAGGAAGGGCCTCGCTTTTACGTCAGAGGTTGAGCCTGGCACGTCTGGCTGTCCAGGATGCAGGCTGTCCCCACCTGGATTCAGCAGGAAAGTTCACCTCCTACAGTATTTGTTGTGTGGTTGTGTCAACAATTCTGGATTCTTTCAATGTCCTATTGGCCTCCATCATTTTTGCCTTTTAAGAGGATAGCCGTTCTCTATAGGTGGACTCTTGCATGTCTTAGCTGAGGGGCTACATCAGCTAATTTATGATCTCTCTGAGAGAGAATGGGAGAACTCAGCCTTCAGACCTAATTATCACCCTCTCATTTTTAACTTAATTCTGACACATGGGAATCTTTAAGAATTGCTGCATGTTCATGGCAGTAACCAGTAGGCCTATCCAACTTTATCAGTTAAATTTTGAGTAAGAGACAACCAAATAGAAATTTTAGTACTAATCTTAAAATAGACCAAGAGAAAAAGTTACTGTATTCAAGTTGCTTAGTCAAGAAGTCCCAGCTAACATATTTGTTGCCCCACCCAAAGGAGATATTACTGGTGTTGTGAGAAAGGAATTGGCCGCTCCTAGGAATTTTTCCTGGGCCGAGTATGCCTTTTTACCTTGGGGAGAGCCCCCTTCCTCCCTTTTTGGCCTCAAAAATTTACATCTGCACCTCTTCTTTCCAGAGGATGAAGTCACAGACTTTAAAAGACTCAGCTGGGACCTCAAGGGATCAGCGAGGCCGCAGTGCAGGAGTGCACCTGGGCTGTGGGTGCCTTCTGGGGCACTTCTGAATAGTTTTCTTTGGATTGCCCCCTCACTTCCCATGAAGATGCCTAATAGAGGCAGAGAGCCTCATGGAGAGACATTGTCACCTAGCCATTGTCCTCTGGCCTCTGAACCTCAGGACTTTCAAATGGCATTTCAATAGATAGAAAATTATGAAAATTTCCAGATGCTGTAATCCAGTTGTCCTTCTGCAGGCAGATGGCCTTTACATAATCACTAAGTAGACAGTGTGGGAATCATTGCATAGGGGGACAGCCAGAATGTTTCAGAATGTTCTGGAAGCTTTTTCTCCCCCTTTCCTTGTCATCATTCTCAGCTGCTGCCCAAGTGTTCGTGCTGGGATAGGCATGTTCAGTCACTCAGTCATGTCTGAGTCTTTGCCACCCGTGGACTGTAGCTCACCAGCCCCCTCTGTTCATGGAATTTTCCAGGCAAGAATACTGGAATGGGTTGCTGTTCGCTACTCCAGGGGATTTTCCCGACCCCAGGAATCGAACCTGCGCCTTTTGTGTCTCCTGCATTGGCAGGTGGATTCTTTACCACTTTGCCACCTGGGAAGCCTTGGGCTAGGCAGCCTCAGTGTGTTTGAGGTTTATAGCAGCCAGAAGCTATGGACTACAGTGAGTAGAAAGAAACTTCAACAGCTAGGACAGAAGGACAAGCATGAGCCCCAAAATGTAGCAGTTGAAGTAGGGCATCCTTAACTAGTATTGGAGAAATTTCTTTTCTGAATAAGAAATAGAAAGTAACCCATTTCTTTAATTTCTGTCGTGCATGGTTCTAGGGAAGCTCATGCTTTGCAGTCATCTCTCATCACATTATGTATTAAGCTTTCAGGATTTTATTTAAATTTGTTACATTGAACGAGTGGATTGGATAAATTTGCTGTAGTAATGTGAATTGTTTTTATCGTTTACCATTTCCTTTAAAAAAAGCTTCATATTTTGCATCAAATAAATTAATATGTAAATAAAAACACAAGTCCTGAATCTAGTATAGTTTATTGTATATCTTCTGACTTCACCTCCTATTTCTGAAATGTATTACTTAAGGCACTATGTATTTCCAAAAACAGAATGAAAGACCCATCATAAAATGTGTAAATTTATACAATTGGTATTTGATGCTCAAACTGCTTAAAGTAATTTAAACAGGTGTGCAATGGTCCTTTTGGTTGTTTTATGAGATTTGTCTTCCTGTATTAACAATATCTGAATTTTTGTTTCTCCTTTTCTGAGGAAAGGAGCCCAGTGGTATGGGATAGAAGGCTAGGGCTGTCATGTTGTGATTTCCAAGTTGCTCTGTGCTAAGCCTTACACTGTCAGTGCAGCTGGTTGTTCAGGGAATTCATGGAACTTTCTAGAATTGATCGGCAATGACCATGGTCTCTTTTCAGATGGGTTAATATAACCTCTGTTTTTCACCCCCTTGTCTCTGTTGAAGCATTGGTGTGTGAGAGTTGGGCTGAACCACCCGAGTGGCTGTGGATCCTTCGTGTGATACATGGTCGAGGACACGCTCCACCCCTTTCCTCCTTGGTAAGTCGGACACTCAAATGGGAAGTGAGGAAGCCAATGATTTCACAGATTGAGAAAATCATGATGCTTGTGAGCATCACGTATCTCAGCTGTCCAGAAAGGCAGTGAAAGAATGGGCAGCCTTCCAGAGAGAAACCGAAAGCACAGAGAAGTGAAGTAATGGGCTCAAGATCTCACTAGTGATCAGAGTCAGGGGTGGGACGTGAACTCGTGTTCTTAACCTTAATCCAGTATGACCTCTTAGCACTAAGCATGCCTCCTGAGAATAAGGACAGACACGATTTTATTCTGTTCTGGAAATACTTAGATCCTCAAAGCTCAGGTTAAGTAATGAGAAATCAGTTTTTTGAACAGTAGGCTATATCAGGAGATAGTAAACGTTTTCTGAAACGGGCAAGATAGGGAACATTTCAGAATTCGTTGGCCACGTCATCTCTATCTTGTCATCATCATCATTATCTTGAACCAGCTCAGCTCTGTGTTGTAGCCTAAAGCAGCCACAGATGATATATATAAATTTACAAATATAGGTGTCAAGCTGAGCTGGACTTGTTCCACGTGACTGTAGTTTATCGAATCTTGATCTACACGCAGCACTCCAAGATCCCAGTGTAGACAGTGAGAGTGTTTTAATGGCCAGTAGGTATGAGTCCCTTAACAAAATTTATCTTGGATGCTCAGAAGTTAATCATAAGCCACTTTGAACAAAGCCTATTGTAACTGCAAAAACCTACTCCTTGGCTGGATTTGCTTTTCAGTGCTTATCACAGTCAGAATGCCCTGAGTGTATTAGTCTGAGCCCAAACATCTAGACTACAGCTTTGCTCCAGCAGGGCCTGATCAAGATGGTGTTGATAATCTAGAATGTCTAGCTCATTTACCCAAAGAAGGCAAAGGCAACCCACTCCAGTACTCTTGCCTGGAAAATCCCATGGATGGAGGAGCCTGGTAGGCTGCAGTCCATGGAGTCATTAAGAGTCGGACACAACTGAGTGACTTCACTTTCACATTTCACTTTCATGCATTGGAGAAGGAAATGGCAACCCACTCCAGTGTTCTTGCCTGGAGAGTCCCAGTGACGGCGGAGCCTGGTGGGCTGCCGTCTGTGGGGCTGCACAGAGTCGGACACGACTGAAGCGACTGAGCACCAAATAAGTTCAGACAGCATTTCCTATTTTGGTCTACATATAATTTCTAAATGGGACATTTTTATTTGGTAGCTGTATACCTGCTGCTAGGCTTCCCAGGTAGCTCAGTGGTAAGGAATCTTCCTCCCAATGCAGGAGACACAGGAGACCTAGGTTCAGTTCCTGGACGAGAAGATCCTCTGCAGTAGAATTGGCACCCCACTCTGCCTGGAAAGTTCCATGGTCAGAGGAGCCTGGCGGGCCACAGTCCATGGGGTGGGAAAGAGTCAGACACGACTGAGTGACCGAGCATACGTGCTGCTACGTACATACTCCTAGTATGTACACCTTATACATATTAGGGCAATCATGCAGTTATCCTGGGGGCGGTCTTATAATACATTGTACAGAAGTATTCTGGTATCCAATCTTCATCTTTTATTCTGAACAAAAGCAGATGTTTGCAAGACAAATGTGAACAAGATTGACATACTTAAATCATGGAGTAACATGGCAACCCTCTTTGCCACATACATCAGATGAGGTGGGGTTAGGATTTTTAAAAA
Source organism: Neotragus moschatus (assembly GCA_006410615.1). Taxonomy (NCBI): domain Eukaryota; kingdom Metazoa; phylum Chordata; class Mammalia; order Artiodactyla; family Bovidae; genus Neotragus; species Neotragus moschatus. Next base: position 25,316 of record SJYA01002543.1, read on the forward strand.
TTTTTTCTTGCGAGAGGATACGTCTGACACTTCAAGGCCTGCTAGACTCTGTACATTACTGCTTATCATCTAACAAGAAGGATAAAGGAAAACCAGTTAGTTTGTGTTTCCTGAGGGAGTTTAAGCAGGGACCTATTCTAGTCGTTCATTCCTTCATTCACAGAAGTAAGTAAGTAGCAAGCATGTGAGCCTGATGTCCTATAACTTTTGAGGATATGCCTTTTTCCAGAGCCACTGGTCTTGGCACTTCTTCTACAAGTCATGGAAAAGTGTTCTTTACTTTAGTAGCGATGATATGAAAAGTAAAATTTAGATTATAAAAGTATTAGAAAGCTAGGTGTGGTACCTTGTTAATTGGAAAAAGCAGGTTGCAGAGTAATATACTTAATATGATCGCGTTTCTCTTAAAAACACACTCATACTATCTCTGTATCCAAGTGCCTATGTGTTACAAAGTCTGTTAGACCACACCTTGGTATATACCAGACTCTAACCAGGTCATCTCTGGGGCTGAGGTGTTGGCCCTTTATGAACCAAATGTGTATGTGTGTGTGTATGCGTGTGTGCATGTGTGCTTAAGTGCACACGCTCAGTCCTGTCTGACTCTGGAACCCATGGACTCTAGCCCTCCAGGTTCCTCTGTCCATGGAATTTTCTAGGTAAGAATACTGGGGTGGGTTGCCATTTCCTTCTCCAGGGGATCTTCTCCCCGCCCAGGGACCAAACCCATGTTTCTTGCAACCCCTACATTGGCAGGCTAATTCTTTACCAGCTGAGCTACCGGGGGAGATTATAAACCATACAGTCACTATCTAAAATTTTCTCGAGAATGTTGTATTTTTGCAGCTTAAAAATATGAAAAGAAGATTAAAGTAGTGAAAGCTGATTATGGAAATTATGTAAAAGAAGGGAATATTCACCCATAGCGCCTCCATCAAAGACAGTCACTGTTGTCATTTAATACAATCTTTTGCGAGTGTCATACAGAGTGGGAACACCACTAGATGTAAAATTAACATACTGCTTTTTCACTTCTTATAACATATATTTTTTATGCTATATACAAATGGCAATGACATATCAGAGTCGGACACGACTGAGCGACTGAACTGAACTGAATAGCATATCATGTAATTGAGAATTGTTAATATATTTTATTTGAATGCCTCATCATAGTCTATCATGCAAAGGTACTACAATGTAATTTGGTGCATATTTTTTTTAAAATTGGGATGTATTTGCTTCAGAATGTTGTATTCGTTTCTACTGTGCAATGAAGTGAACCAGCCGCATGTACACATATGTCCCCTCCCTCTTGGACCACTCCTCCCAGCCATCCAGGTCATCACAGCGCGCTGAGCTGAGCTGCCGTGTTATGCAGAGACTTCCCACTCGCGATTTTACGCGTGGTGGTGTCTATGTCAGTCATAGCTCATCCCACCCACCTTCCCCGACTGTGGCCACATCTTCATTCTCTAAGTCTCTGTTTCTTTCACTGCCCTGCAGATATGTTCATTGGTACCATTTTTCTAGATTCCACATACTTGCATTAATATACGATGTTTGTTTTTCTCTTTCTGACTTCTTTGCTGGAGATATATATTATTTTCAGTTAACAAAAATCACAGAGAGTGTGAAAGGGTCGTGGCAAGGGGAGGAGAGCAGACTCCTGAACCCCACTGCTGCTTGCTGTTGCTTGCTTCCACAGCCCACACTGTCACTACCTCTTGAAGAGTGGTAATTTGGAGCATAAGGTAGACGCTTCATAAACAGTAGCAGCTATTATTATGAAGGTTTTCTTTTAATTGAAGCTGAATTCATTATGCCAGAATAGCTGTAGTGGATTTACTCTTTCAGAGTCAGTGCATTTTAATAAGATTGTCAGTCGGCTTTGCAGAAGTATTCGAGATTATTTTTTTCACTAAAAATATGTTACAGAATTTGTTTTGCTAAAGCTTTAATATCATCATCATCATTAGTTTTTTAAGTCAGTTTGATAGCTTTGCCTCCTTTTATATCCTCTATGGTTTTCTCATTATGTTACTTGGTAGGTTTTTAAAGTTTTTGTGTGATCGCTGTTTTTTGAGAAGGGGAGAAGAGCAGGAGAGCAGGTAGAGGAGAGGAAGGGAACTTACTTGTGAAAGAATTGTTAGTTCTCATTGATACCCATTTAGCTGTTGAGACGGAGAAGACAATGGGGTCCACTCCAGTGTTCTCGCCTGGAGAATCCCAGGGATGGTGGAGCCTGGTGGGCTGCCTGCTGGGATCGCACAGAGTCAGACACGACTGACGTGACTTAGCAGCAGCACCAGTAGCTGTTGAGATTCCATGTTTTTTTTAACAGATGCTTGCAGAATTTATTTTTAAGAATATTAACCCTTTGTTGTCTTTTTCCCCAGTATATTAGCTTGTTAACTTTATCCTTTTAAATTCAAAGTTTATTTTAGTGTCACCAGAGAGTTCCTTCATAATTATTTCAATCAGTGCTTAGAAACTTAATACAGTTTTTTCCTTTGCTTTCTTCTGATATTATTAAAAATACTCAACTCTTTCACTCAGGGACGTGTTTACTTATGTAAGAAGAGCTATCTCTTATTTTGTAATTCTTCTCATAGTTTTATTGTGCCTCTCTTTTAACTCCCTGACAAAAATTATCCCACAAATTTAATCTGAGGAGGATGTTCAGACAATTAAAATATTTGTAGGAATGAAAGATCTCAAGGAAATATTGCTTCATCCTACAAATAGAGATCAGGTTTATAGCCAGACAACTGGAATTCTTTCATTCCTTAACTTTCCTCTTTTAGCTTGGGGAAGGTTAGCTTTGGCATTTTATCTATTTTTTTGAACAATTGTATTTCATATCTTTTTATTCAATAGAACTTAACTCATTACGTCGAGCATTATTAAGTCATATGTCAATGTTTTTCCTCTAGTTTCATTTTTGTACGTAACTTTTGATTTGCACCAAAATAGTCTGGGGTGTGTCTGAAAGACCAAGGCAGGACTGGTGGAATCTTGTATGTACTGGTTGATGTCTTCGCTTGTTGAGTTTAGAGTACTCACCTAAAATATTAATTAATTGTTAATTACCATGTGCTTACGAGGATGGTTTCACAATTGTGTAAGTTTCAAAAGATAGAGAATTCGCCAGATTTCGGTTTTGCAGGTGGAGCTGAACCTGGCTTTGGCAATGGTGAACCCCACTTCAAGCCTCCATGTTTCTAGCTTCCTACTTTTCTTGGCTGGTAAATTCCGAGTTCTGCTGTCAGTGCTGCAGCTGGGGCTGCTATGCTGATAGGAATTCTATTTTATGATATTTGCAGTGCATCTCTACGTACATTAAGGACACAAGGTGTATCCTTTGCTTAACCATGCTGAGTGGTTGCCTTCGGGGATCAAGATTTAGCCTGTCAGTCTCAGTAATGTCTGGAATACTAACACTGTGGCCAATGCGTCTTATTATTCTTGCCCCATTGTCCAGGCAGCAATCTGGAAAGGCCCCATGCAGATCTGACCTGTTTTGTCATGTGTGTCTCAGTCCACTTGAGCCAGGGTCACTGATAGCAGAGCTGCGTGTTTCCATTGTCCACAGTCAAAGGCATCAGAAAGGGGAAACTTGCTTTCTCTCCTGTTCTCTTCCCTGTTGGGGTTTTGGCCTTTGAAACTTGTTTGTTTGGGTGAGTTTCTGCACGTTATGTTATGGTCCTGGCTCTGTGACTACTATAAATACTTGTGAGTCACAAATGTGTGATGAAGTTCAGAATCTTTTTCTCCCTGGGAGTAGGCCATGTGTACTATTCATTCTCAGGCACCCATTAGAGCAAGGGCTGATATCTGTGTATGGGGTTAATTGCTTGGGTTTGAAGGTTTACATGTGCCTGTGGGTACACTGCCCGTTGATTAAACTGTTTGTGAGATCTTTTCTGGCAGAACTCTCTTAAGGGCATAAAAATGACCCTGTGTTTGGGTTTTTGGATTTCATGGACTTGAGGTTTTCCTGCTTGTGGTCTGCAGATCACAGTCCTGGAGAGGCTTCCATAGCTGAAGGGTCGCAAAGCTAATCAGCTCATGTTTTCCCCACTGGAGCCTCTCATGTGGTTTGCATGCGTGTTTGTGTCTCTTTTAGCCTCCCAGGCCACAAAGGGAGCAGAGTCATTTTGTTTCGTCTGCTTTTGCCTCAGGCTTGGACAGTAACCACTCTTGGTTAAACCAAAGCCAAGGTTGGAAAGATGGTCAGTAGATTCTGGGAAGTAAATACCATCATATTTTCATATAATAGTGTCTAAAAATAGTGAACAGACCTTCCATTTCCAGTGCTGAGGAATTAGCTGGGTGCATCCAAGCTGTTTATCGTTGTTGAGAATTTGTTTTGGTAGGCGGCAGGAGATGGTTGCCTTGCTCGCAGCTCAGTGGTCATATACCTTTGAGAACGGCCCCAGAAAGTCACCTCCTTGCTGCAGCAATGGTTTGAAGGTGAGGCACCTGCCCAACTTGGCCAATCACACGTCCCACCCGTTGGCCACTCTGATCGATTCTTCTTGAGACCAAGACTCCAACTTGGGCATGAATATCCCATTCCTTCTCTTCTACTCTAAGACAGTACTTAAACAGTTTTTCCCTTTCTTTCCTGCATCATCAGTTTTTATTTTCCCCTCTCTGCTGGATCTTTCCAATAGGAAAGCAAACATCTACCATTAAAAAAAAAGAAAGTGACCTGTTGATCTGAATTTCCTCTCTGACTATGAGCCCATGCTCTTTTCTTTACAGAAAAACTGCTTGAAAGCATTTGTTTGTATTTACTATCCTTAATCCCTGTGTTTCCAGTTCCTTGTGAACCCACTTGGACCACTGAGTCCTTCCATCAGTCCTGCCTCTTGAAGATTACCTGTCGCCACCATGTTAGCAAATCCAGGGGTTGGCGTTGTCAGCATCCCCCTGCAGTCAGGGCCAGCAGTGCTCCTGCCGTGTAGTCCATCCCTCTCAGCTCCCTGAAGCACTTGCTCCATCTGGTTTCAGGGCACCGCCGTTCTCTGGAGTGACTCCCACATCTCTGGCCATTTACCCCAACTGCTCGACTCCCTGCCCTACAGCCACTGGAGTCTGGCAGTGCCTTGCAGTGCCTTGAGCCTCCCTTCTCCCCTGACCATCCCCACCATTTGTATCGTTTCTGCTTTCCCCAAAATGTAAAGCTCCATGAGGTCAGGGATTTTTGTCTGTTTTGATCATTGCTCCATCTTCAGGCGTAGAGAATGACCTGAGACAAAAAAGCTGCCAATAATTATTTGTTGGATGGCTGGCTGGATGATTTTGAAAGGTAGTTCAGAAAAACCTAATTTTAGTTTGGACACAGAACTGGAAGTACATGAGATTGTCTGTAAGAGGAAGGAATGGGCTTATTCAACCTCTGTATCCAACCGAAGCTTATTGTCCAGCAGGTGGGTACATGTTCATTAAGTCTCAGTTCACACGTCACCTCTTTTGCCAAGCCTTATCGCCCTTATTCATAGCCAGATAAAGGATGTGGCACCTCCACATTCCTAGGCATGTCCCTATAATGGCAGTTTAAAATTGGACTCATTATTCTGTTCCCTCTAGACATGTAGTCCTTTCCTTTCCAGACCAGGAAGCCCTGGACTGTGTTTATCTTCCCAACCCTTAACACACAATAAGCACTGAATATGTATGTGTTATTTAGTGAAGTGATTCTGATTGAAATTTTTTAAAACATGATTTACTTCATAGTCCTTAAGAGTGTGATAATGGTGTGCTCTTCTGGCCTTCTGATCATGCCCTGTTTGATTTAGGATATTTATTTCATGATTTTACAATAATTAAATAGATTTGTGGTAGCCATTATAGACTGTCCCCGTACTGTCCAGCTATGGCCATTTACCGTTTCCACAAATAATTTTTGCTGTTTCTGTATAAGAGTACCTCATTCATAGTGCACCCTAAAGAGGGAGAGTGCGCAAGCCTGTCTAAGTGTGCTTCTCCCTCGGAGTGGTCCCTGAGTTGTGCGCACACCCGAAAGGGGCGTTGACAGTGGTCCATCAGCACAGAGTCCACAGCCACACTGTGAGATCAGAAGGCTGTTCCTTCTTGCCTTTAACATTTCTAACACAGAGTATTTGGACCCACTGTCAAGGTCACAGTGGAACCTCATCAGTCTCATCTTTAGGAAGTACATATCATTAAATGTAAAAACGGCACCGTGCAGCGTGGCTGAGCCAAGCTCAGAACCCTGACGTTGTGTTTCCTGTGAAGTAGTTACCAGGCATGTACAGGCTCAAAAACAGCCCTGGTGTGCCTCGGAGTCCCTGCCATGCTGGGACCGTGGGTCAGTTGTAGTCTGTCTACAGATAGATGGATAGAGAGACAGATATATTCATAAATACCTGGGGGCTTCCCTGGTGGCTCAACGGTAGAGAATCTGCCTCCCTATGAAGAAGACGTGGGTTCACTCCCTGGGCTGGGAAGATCCCCCAGAGGAGGAAACAGCCACCATCCAGCATTCTTGCCTGGAAAATCCCATGAACAGAGGAGCATGGCAGGCTGCAGTCCATATGGGATCACAAAGAGTCAGACACAACTTAGAGGCTAAACATCACCACCACCACCACCACCACCATTCATAGATATATAGGTTTGTAGACAGAGACATAGATGAAATAAACACAAATATACATATAGACGGAGAAAGCACTAGCACTGAGCTCATGAAGGTCAGTAAAGCAGGAGAAGTCAATGAAATAAGTGTCCCTAAAACATTGTATTAAATGGACTTTCCTGGTGATCCAGTGGCCTTAAGGTTCCATGCTCCCAATGCAGGGGCCCTGGGTTTGATCCCTGATCAGAGAACACATATCGTATGCCTCAGCCAAGACCTGGTGAAGCCAAATAAGTAAATAAAAATAAATATTAAAAAATACAACAGTGTACTAAAGCCCAGCTTTGTGGCTTAATTATGAGTTTCTGGTAAATTGATCGATAGCCACTGAATGATCCACAACCATGAAGCGCCTTTTAGATAAATAATCTTTCATTGACTTGGGACTATATTCATTGTTGTTGTTTGATCACTAAGTTGTGTCTGACTCTTTGCCATCCCATTTTCTGTAGCCCGCCAGGCCCTTCTGTCCCTGGGATTTCCCAGGCAAGAATACTGGAGTGGGTTGCCATTTCCTTCTCCAGGGGATTTTCCTGACCAGGAATCAAACCTGCATCTCTTGGATTGCAGGTGGATTCTTTCCCACTGAGGCACCAGGGAAGCCCTACACATACATATACACAGAAATGTTTTCCACTGGAAGTTGCGGACAGCTGGCCACAATTTTTATCACTCCTCCCTGAACACAGATGCAAGTTCTGAGCTATGAGCAGCAGTAGGATGCATCCACAGGCCAGGCACACAGTAGGACCCAAAGATGAAGGAACATCAGAGAAGTAAAGAGCGACCACATGTTACCCATATAAGTGCTCATTCTGAAATATCTTCACTGAAGCAAGCATATTTTTAGTAGGCAAATCTAACTAAACCTCAACTATGACTTTTTTCTTTGATTTCCCCTGATAAATTTGATAAGCTGTTGTATGCTAGATTGATCATGCCACTGCCATCGTTCTAGGAGCTGATCACATTTCTTGTGACTTTCTGTTTTTTGTGCTTTTGCATCACCGACTCGATGGACATGAGTTTGAGCAAGCTCTGAGTGTTGGTGATGGACAGGGAAGCCTGGCGTGCTGCAGTCCTTGGGATTGAAAAGAGTCGGACACCAAACGACTGAACTGACTGATGCTTTTCTCTGCTGCTGCTGCTGCTGCTAAGTCGCATCAGTCGTGTCCAACTCTGTGCGACCCCATAGACGGCAGCCCACCAGGCTCCCCATCTCTAGGATTCTCCAGGCAAGAACTCTGGAGTGGGTTGTCATTTCCTTCTCCAATGCATGAAAGTGAAAAGTGAAAGTGAAGTCACTCAGTTGTGTCCAACTAATAGCAACCCCATGGACTACAGCCTACCAGGCTCCTCTGTCCATGGGATATTCCAGGCAAGAGTACTGGAGTGGGCTGCCATTGCTTTCTCCAGATGCTTTTCTCAGATTAGTCCATAATCCAGATGTAATAGGGATTTTGTCAAGTTCTTAGAAATCTTTTTTTCTGGGGTGTNAATAGCAACCCCATGGACTACAGCCTACCAGGCTCCTCTGTCCATGGGATATTCCAGGCAAGAGTACTGGAGTGGGCTGCCATTGCTTTCTCCAGATGCTTTTCTCAGATTAGTCCATAATCCAGATGTAATAGGGATTTTGTCAAGTTCTTAGAAATCTTTTTTTCTGGGGTGTCATAATAATAGCAATAATAAGAAAAATGAATTGTGGTGGTCTGACCTTTGTTCTGTGGTTATAACTTTAAGTGTTATGTATATTCTAACTTTGACAGTTATTTTCTGGTTCAAGTTATATCTTTACAGAAGAGGATTTAGAGAGTCATTGCAGAGAGTTGCACATGACTCAAAGACTCACACTTTACTTTTCTGTTTTCTTAAGCAAATTCTGGCTGGTCAGGTATACCTACAACTAATATTTCTAAGCACAGGTGCATGGTTTGTGAATGCGTTCTTGATTTAGAATAAGTTCTTCTTTTTATCTGAGTGCAGCTCAGATCTCCACATGTTGAAAGCAAGGAGTGTAAATATTCTGGGTCACCTCCACCTGCCTGTAGGTTTGGGTCTGAAGGACTTGGATCTGTTCACCAGTGGAAGTCATTAAACAGCCCCTTGTAATGTGGCAGTGATAATAGACTTTCGATAGAGGTTGTTCAACATTTCTTCTTTTGGAACATTTTATAAACCACTGATAATAACAGCCTAGTAATGACTCATATTAGTGGCTCAAGTTACTTGAGCATACCATACATCCCAGGCACTAGTATAACTGCTTTACTTATATCATTTCATCTTCTCAGCAACCATACAAAGCAGTTTCTAACATTATCCCCAGTTTAGTGATGAGTAAACCAAAGCATGGATAGTTAAGAAATTTGCCAGCGTAATTCAGAGGTTACCTGCATGCCAACCTCAGTGGATGATATGTAACTTCTGAATTCAGATTCAGGATGTCTTTTACCCCCTTTATCTTTTAAAGGTCACCAAGGCAACTCCAGGGCAGAACATTCCCTGTCCTAAATGTTATTGCAAAATAAAGCCGCTATAGGTTTCTGCAGTGTCTTGGTTTTATTTCCCTGAGCCAGCAAGTATGTTGAGGGTTGGAACCCACTCTCAGTGTGTAATTTCCTTGCGGAAAACACATGATTGGTGGTTAATCTCAAACAAAAGTCTCTCATGGATGAACATCTGTATAAACACATGGTACCTCTGAAGCATCTCTTCCTGTTCATGTGGGTCATCATTACTAGTGGGCATCCGGATTCATGTCAGATTAGAAACTGTGTTTCTATTATCATTGGAACAGACTAACCACTTTTCTTGAAAATTGTGAGGAAAGTGACAGGGGAGGGATCACCTGTGTCTAGCTGTCCCCTTTCTTTAACAGATGTTTACTGAGCACATACAGGGTAGGAGCCTCTTACGTATTGGAAATATACTGGCAAACAAGAAGACTCCCAGCTCTCATGAAGCTGATGTTTTAGGAGAGAGTCAGACTATAAACAATTATTGCATCACACCTGATGTGAAGAGCCAACTCCTTGGAAGAGACCCTGATGCTGAGAAGGATTAAAGACAATTGGAGACGAGGGTGGCAGAGGATGAGATGGTTGGATAGCATCATGACTCAAGGGACATGAACTTGAGCATAAGAGGAGATAGTGAAGGACAGGGAAGCCTGGCGTGCTGCATTTCATGGGGTCTCAGTGAGTCAGACATGATTTAGTGACTGAACAACAAGTAGAAAAGTAACATATAGTGGTAAGTACTATGCAGAACATTCGGATAGGGTCGTGTAGTAGGCAGTGAAGAGGGGCAACTTTGGGCACTTGTGTGTGTATAGTTTGGAAGGGGAGAGTTGTGTGAATTCAGATCAAGAGGTGGGCAAGAGTTAGAGTGTGTAGGTCTCTGTGATAAGACAGTGAACCTGGTTATTTATAATGGGCATTGGGAAGCCTTTGCTGAAACAGTGGTGGGACAGGATTTGTTTGCATTTTTAAATTGTCATTTAAATTTTCATGGTTGCCATTAGGGAAGTGGATGATAAAATAGAGGGAAAGGAGGAAGACCAACCAGAAGGCCATCACAGGCAACCAGATGAGGCGTGATGGTGGCACTGACTAGGGTGTTGGTGGAGGGGGAGGAAACTGGATGGATTTGGCATATTTTTAGAAGCAAGGTGAGTGATACTCTGATGGCTTGGGCACTAGAAGAGAGGGGAAGAAAAACCAAGAGTCCTGTTTAGCTTTGGGCTTGAATGAGTTGGTGGATGGACCATTGGGTGAGACAGAAATTCTGCATAAGTGTGGGTTTTGGAAGGAAGAGCAAGAAGTCTCCTAGGACCGTGTACATTTTGAGCTGAAGCCTTTCATTCTCGCTCAGTTGGAGAGAATAGGCAGTCATGTATGTGAGTCTGGATATTTGGGAATGACTGGGGCTAATTTCAGAGTCACTTCTGTATTTGATAGTAAAGTCCAAGGACTCTCCCCCAGAAGAGACCAGAGAGAGGAAAGAGTGCCTTGGACGTGACTGTGGGTGCTGGAATGTTTGAGCAGGGTGTGAGCATCTGTTGGAGAGTACGTCACAACATTCTGCTTGATACAGCAGTGCTTTTATATTTCAGAAGGTGATGCAAAGAGTGACAAGAAGTCCCAAAGGTAATTCTTGCCTTGAGGGATTTCATTCAACATAGGGTTTGTGTACGTGTGCCTGCTCAGCCACGTCCCTCTCTTTGCGACCTCATGGACTTTCGCCTGCCAGGCTCCTCTGTCTGTGAAATTTTCCAGGCAAGAATCCTGGAGTGGATTTTCATTTCCTTCCCCAAGGGATCTTCTCCACCCAGGAATCGAACCTGCATCTCCTGTCTCTTCTGCATTGGCAAACAGATTCTTCACCACTGAGCCACCTGGGAATCCTTCATTCAACATGTTAGCAGCAAAATTCTCCACTGTTGTAATAGAAAATGCCATTCTGGTTATGGGAAATGGGGTCATATTCTTATAATGAAGTATAGTATTCCCTCCCTGTCTGTAGGGGATTGGTTCTGGGACCTCCTGGAGACCAAAATCCAAGGACGCTCAGATTCTTTAAGTCCCTGACATGCAAACTGTTAAGTTGTGAACTTTCAAATATATTGTGTGCCAAAACCTGACAAAGATGCCACAAAAAAAAGAAAACTACAGGCCAATATCACTGATGAATATAGAT
>SJYA01002544.1:0-24365 GCA_006410615.1 Neotragus moschatus
CAGATACCATGAACTAGATGATTTAAAACAACAACAACATGGTCTCTTATAGTTCTGGAGGCTGGAAGTCCAAAAACAAGATGTCAGCAGAGCTGTGCTCTCTTTGAAGGCTCCAGGGAAGAATTCTTTTCCACATCCTAGCTTCTGGTGGTTGTCAGCAGTCTCCCGTGTTCCTCGGCTTGTGGACCCATCCCTGCAGTCTCTGAGTTTGTAGTCACATGATATTTTCTCTGTGTGGATGTTTTTGTCTTCTCTTCTTTTTCTAAGAATAGGAGCCTTATTGAATTTAGGGCCTACCCTAACCCAGCATGACAAAATCTGAATTAATTACATGCTAATTAATTACGTACATCCAAATAAGATCATAATCATTACAGGTTCATGAGGTTACGGCTTCAGCATATCTTTTGGGTGGACATATTCTGTTCAGTTCAGTTGCTCAGGCATGTCCAACTCTTTCTGACCCCATGGACTACAGCACACGAGGCTTCCCTGTCCATCACCACTCCCAGAGCTTGCTCAAACTCATATCCATCAAGTCGGTGATGCCATCCAACCACCTCATCCTCTGCCGTCCCCTTCTCCTGCCTTTAATATTTCCCGCATCAGGGTCTTTACAAGTGAGTCAGTTCTTCACATCAGGTGGCCAAAGTATTGGAATTTCAGCTTCAGCATCAGCATCAGTCCTTCCTATGAATAGTCAGGACTGATTTCCTTTAGGATTGACTGATTGGATCCCCTTGCAGTCCAAGGGACTCTCAAGAGTCTTTCCCAACACCGCAGTTCAAAAGCATCAGCTCTTTGGTGCTCAGCTTTCCTTATAGTCCAACTCTCACATCCATATATGACTACTGGGAAAATCATCGCTTTGACTAGACAGACCTTTGTTGGCAAAGTAATGTCTCTGCTTTTTAATATGCTGTCTAAGTTGATCATAGCTTTTCTTCCAAGGAGCAAGCGTCTTTTAATTTCATAGTTGCAGTCACCATCTGCAGTGATTTTGGAGCATAAATAAATAAATAAATAAAATCTGTCACTGTTCACATTGTTTCCCCATCTATTTGCCATGAAGTGATGGGACTGGATGCCATGATCTTAGTTTTCTAAATGCTAAGCTTTAAGCCAACTTTTCCATGCTCCTCTTTCACTTTCATCAAGAGGCTCTTCAGTTCCTCTTCGCTTTCTGCCATAAGGGTGGAGTCATGTATGGTGTCACCTGCAGGACTTATTCAACCTTTAGCAAACGGCATTCATCAGTGCAGCTTCGTCACTGCAGAGCAGTGACGGGGATGAAACTAGATGGTAATGAATGGAGGGATGTGTGTGAGTTGAAGGAATAGATATAAAAATAGAGAATTATTGTTTCAAGTAGGCAGGGACAGGAGGATAGGGAATAGCTTTTAAGAGAGCATTACTTAATCCTCTTTAAATGGTGATGGGGAAGAGAGAAGAGACAGGGGGAAGGAATTGACTAGGCAGAGCCCCCAGGGCTGTAGGAGGGGACAGGATGTGGGGCACAGGTGAGGGATTAGCACTCAGGAAGCANAGTAGGCAGGGACAGGAGGATAGGGAATAGCTTTTAAGAGAGCATTACTTAATCCTCTTTAAATGGTGATGGGGAAGAGAGAAGAGACAGGGGGAAGGAATTGACTAGGCAGAGCCCCCAGGGCTGTAGGAGGGGACAGGATGTGGGGCACAGGTGAGGGATTAGCACTCAGGAAGCAAACCCCACCCCCCAGGAGCCCAGGGGAGGGAGGCTGGGGGACCCAGGATGCAGGGCAGTCAGCAGGAGGGGTTGCCCAGGACTCCATCTTCGCAGAGGAGGAGCAGGCAGGCCGTGGGCCAGGAGGATGGGAGTTTAGGAAGGAAGTGCCGTTCTTAAGAAAGGATAAGACTGTTGACCAAGAACAGACACAGAAGATTCCCCATGACTGTTCAGAGCCCAGTCAGTCCTTGAAATGGCTCCTTTTATAGCTGAGCAGGTGGCCACAGGTATGCCGCCTAAACACTTATCTGTGCTCTCTACAAACAGTCTGAGAGAGTATAACGAAGCATGGATGAGAGAGCAATAAAGGCAGGACTGGGTCCCCTTGATGCCTCAGATCTTGATATTTGGGGTATATTTCAAATTTCACAATTTAGTTTTATACGTTGGGGTCACTCTGTATGAGATTCTACTCAAGAAGAGTCTACAGAAATGTTTCATTACAGCTAAGCACGTTTCATCGACGTCTTGATTCGATTTGCGTAGTTGGGCAGAAGATGCTGGCAGGATCTTGGTAAAATATTTGCCACTCCAGGCTCCTCTACTCTTGTGGAGTTCATTGCTCAGGAAGCCCTAACAGCTTGCTGTGTCTGCACGGTTGCTCTCTTGACTGCATGGTCTAGAATATTTATCCCTGATCATGCAGTGGCTGCTAAAACACCCTGACACATGACAGACGCTTCACACTTACGTCCTTGTTGATTGCTTAAATATCTGTTCCCATAAAGAGGGGAAAATAGTGACCCTTCAAGACAACAGGTTTCTCAGCACGCTTACTGAGTCTCATAACCATCTTCCAAATGAGTTTTAAATGTTTAATGTCCACTTAAGGGGATAGTGCCACATTCTGCTTTTGTTTGTTTATTGATTAAAGTTTACCCAGCAGGCTGGCTGTTTAGAGAGCCTGAGCCAGTTATAGGAATTAGAGCAATTTCACAGGATGCACAGAGAAAGACCTCCTCTGGAGTGAGCAGTGCTGGACTCCTGCTTACTTGGACTTGCAACTTGAATGTTATGACTAATTTGGAGGCCTGTCTTTAGTGTCTTAGCTGACAGCACTTAGTATTTTTTTAAATTTTATTTGAAGTGTAGTTGGTTTACGAGATTGTTAATTTCGGCTCTACGGCGGAGTGTTTTAGTTATGCGTATATATACGTTCCTGTTCATATTATTTTCCGTTATGGTTTATTACAGGCTGTTGAATAGAAGTCCCTGTACTCTATAGTACCTTGTTGTTTATCCTTTTTGTATGTAATAGCTGACATCTGCTAACCCCAAATTCCCAACCCATCCAATCCCTCCCCTCACCCCTGCCTTGGGAACTGCAGTGTCTGTGAGTCTGCTTCTGTTTCATCGATAAAGGTTCATCTGTGTTGTATTTTAGATTCTACATATAAGTGGTATCATATGGCATTTGTCTTTCTCTTTCTGACTTACTTTGCTTAGTTTGATCATCTCTAGGTCCATCCATGTTTTTCCCATGTATGATGGCTCCATACCTGTCTCAGGACTCCATACCTATCTCTTGGCCTCATGAACATCCTAGGACCATATACATGTTCCACGAGGCTCCATTTTCTCTCTGGGTTTTGGCTGTCCAGTGTCTAATGCCCCAGACAGGCATGTAGTTTCCTGATCCTGGCTGGATTTTTTCTCTTCTCTTAGGATCTAGGATGCTCATTACCACACAAGGGGCCGTTGCAGGTAATTTCCAGAGTCCCTGTCATATTTCAGTCTTTAAGCATGAAAATCTTGATTAAAATTATGTCCAGTATTTTTCCCTGTTCTCCTAGTTGTATACTTGCCATTTGACCTTTATGAGTTACAACCGTGCATAATTGCTTGACAGTGGCCCACTTTCTCCAAGGAAGAATTGGGAAAATTTATTTTAATTAAAATAGATTGCATAAAGCTCATTTTAATATTTTCGTGTGAATCTAATTAAAATATAGCAAGATACCACTTACCACTGAAAATTGTCTTGGACTCAGTGCTTTTGTTTGTGAAAACAAAAATTTACATAAATCAATTGTGATTCTCTTTGGTTTCATAGCAGGTTATGAGTTATCCTCCTTTGAGTTTACTTGTGGGGGGGGTAAAGGTTTCCTATAGATCCTCTATTATAAAAAGTCCTTTGCCTTATCAATAATTTAACTTCTGTTATCATGCAAATAACTGAATATTTCTCATAATGTGATCTCAAAGTCACATGGAGAAAATATTTGAACCTATTTGCAAGTGAAGCAGCTAAGGTATACACACATTGCCTGTTTTATACATTGCTCTTGTTCAGTTGCTAAATCCTCTCTAACTCTTTGCAACTCCATGAACTCAGTACACCCTCAGGCACCCCTGTGCACTGTCTCCCGGAGTTTGCTCAGATTCATGTCCACTGAGTCGGTGATGTCATTCAACTATCTCATCTTCTGCTGTCCCCTTCTCCTCCTGCTGTCAGTCTTTCCCAGCATCAGGGTCTTTTCTGATATGTTGACTCTTCTCATCAAGTGGCCAAAGTATGGGAGCTCCNCTCCCCCCTCCTGCCCCACACCATCTCTCTGGCTCATCCCCGTGCATCAGTCTTAAAATGTTGTATCTTGGGAATTCCCTGGTGGGCTAGTGGTTGACTCCACGTTTCCACTGCAGTGGGGATCCGTTCCATCCTTGGCTGGGGAATAAGATCCTGTAAGTTGCGCAGCCAAGAATGGAAATTTTGTCTCTTTTGAAATATATTTATTCTGTCAAATTTCTTAAGATCTCACTCACTGTATTCTCTGAGGGTTGCTAACAGAATCAAAACCCCATCCCTGTAGATACCACCCTAGACATTATCTTCAAGTGTTTGTTGCCGTGCTTGATGCTAACTTCTGATCAGATGAGATATGATACCCACTACAATGGGGGGGGGTGCTTCCCTGGTGATCAAGATGATCAAGAATCCACCTGCAATGTGGGAAACCTGGGTTTGATCCCTCAATCGGGAAGATTCCCCTGGAGAGGAAATGGCAACCCACCCCAGTATTCTTGCCTGGAGAATCCCATGGACAGAGGATCCTGGCGGGCTACAGTCCATGGGGTCACGAAGAGTTGGGTACAACTGAGTGACTTTCACTCCCTCCCTCCCTCACAGAGGCGGGCAGTGGCTCATTTGGGGAGCATGTCATTAAACTGCTGAAGCGTGCAAAGGCCATTGCCGAGAGATGATGTCACAGCTGAAATTCTTGTTTATCCTGAATTTAGAAACTCAGCAAGAACAGTCTCCTGTTATTTGCCTATCATATGAAGAAAGCAGAAATTCTAAAATCTGTTACCTGTTACTGTCTTGTTAGAACAAGAATTCTAAAATCTGTTACTGTCCTGTGATAGACTTCAGGACGATCAATCCCAAAAGCTTGTCAGAGGAATAACTTTCTTATCACAGTCTTACGTTCCAGATCATTCTGCCTCCTCCACCCTAGTGGTTCATACAAAACTGGGTGAGTGTTTTGCCCTCCAAGTGTAACTTTTTCCATGGTTTTCATTTTTTTCCCTTGCCCTCGAGAAAGTGATTGACTTACGCTAACGTGGGTGTCTCACTGCTCAGCAAGCCAACACGATGTGTTGTCACATGTAGACAGAACAAGCTGGGACTGATGAATTTTTGAATTTTTTAAAGCAAAGGGCAAAATTGGTGTACTCGAATCATTATTACAATCATGAAAGTTCTGGCGTGTCCTCTCTGAGAGCAAGGAGTCATTTTGGATTCCATGCATGTCAACTTGTCATCAGTTCAGCTTTGATCTAAACTGATATTTGGAACTTCCCTTTCTGACTAC
This sequence comes from Neotragus moschatus, assembly GCA_006410615.1. Classification (NCBI taxonomy): domain Eukaryota; kingdom Metazoa; phylum Chordata; class Mammalia; order Artiodactyla; family Bovidae; genus Neotragus; species Neotragus moschatus. Next base: position 5,578 of record SJYA01002544.1, read on the forward strand.
TTCATTATTTAGGCATGTTGCAAAGGGAATCCATTGTAGGGGAGCACTGCTGATAATCATGGCAGGTGATGAAGAGAACGGAGGACAGTAGTCTCGCATTCTAACAATGCCTTGCAACCCAACAGCTAGTTTTTATTGAGTCTTTTATGTACAACATGGTTTTTAGTCTTAAAGTCCTCTAACATGCCGATGTCTGTATCCTTTTATCTAGCCCCAGGAGGCAGGCTAAGAGAAGTGAAGGAACTTGCTCACAAATCCATGGTGCATATATAACTGAGCAGGAACCCTGGCCAGCGGGGATGCAAAAGTCAGGCTCTAAAATTCTGCAGTCCTTAGCCTTGGTGGGAAGGGATTTGTTCCATGCTGCTGCAACCTTGTATGCCTGTTTTGGTTTGTGTGTGTGTCCAGGGAAGGGTCGGTTTGAGGTTCCCCTGAGGANGCATATATAACTGAGCAGGAACCCTGGCCAGCGGGGATGCAAAAGTCAGGCTCTAAAATTCTGCAGTCCTTAGCCTTGGTGGGAAGGGATTTGTTCCATGCTGCTGCAACCTTGTATGCCTGTTTTGGTTTGTGTGTGTGTCCAGGGAAGGGTCGGTTTGAGGTTCCCCTGAGGACCTGGGGGGCCTGGTTGTTTGGGGACCCAGGCTCCCTCTTAGTTGACATGTGTATGCTCCCCTTCCTCAGATTAACAGAAGTTTCTCATCATCCTGTTGACAGCCAGATTTACAAGGGACTCTCAACCTGTGCTTTGCTGAAAAATTGTTTAGCAAGCCGGCGTGGGGTTGGGGGAGAATAGGGTGAAGAGATAGTTAAGAAGTTGGGATGGCCATGTACACACAGCTATATTTAAAAATGGATCACCAATAAGGACCTGCTGTCTAGCACAGAGAACTCTGCTTGATGTGGCAGACTGGATGAGAGGGGTTTGGGGGAGAATGGATACATGTCTGTGTGTGCCTTTGTCCCTTTGTTCCACACCTGAAACTGTCACCACATTGTCCGTCGGCTGAACTCCAATACGAAATACAAAGGGTTTTACAAAAGTTTAAGGCAAAAACATCTCATTATGTATCTCGTGCCCAAATAAGGGACTCCTTTGATTCCGGGAGTCTTTATTATACTTCATAGGGACAGCCCATGCACACGGAGCTGAAAGAACTTGTGTGCATCCACAGCTTTGTCTTCTATTCCAGACTGACTGTTTGCATCACAGAGCAGCTTCTTAAGGACTCGTGTTCATTTATTCATGTTTGTGTTCATTCACTCACTTATTCATTGGACCAGCATCCACTCATTCATTACATACACTTTTCTCCAGTGGATGCCTGCTTTGTGCCAGCCTTTGTGTTAGGCTCTGCGAATACAGGAAGTGGGGGGACAGTTGTGAACAGAACACTGGGTCACGGGTTCTGATGGGGCAAAGTTTGTGTCTTGTGTGAATGTGGGAGGCATCTTTCCTCTTGTCTTGGGAGACTCAGGGAGGCTTTCCCGAGGAGCTGCCGTCATAACTGGCACCTGCAAACAGGTAGCAGAGCTCCAGGTGAGGAAAAGGAGGTGAGGTCTGGAGAGACTCTGGACCCCAAAAGTGTTTGATACAGCTAGATCCAGGGTGCACCTTGGATGGCAGAGGGAATGAGTTGGAGAAGAACCAGGTCAGTTTCATCTAAGGTTGTTGATGGGGGTGGTCCCAGGCAGAGGAAACTGCAGGACCAGAGCACTGAAGGAGCAACTCTCAGCACAGCCATGGGAGCCATGGCCGGAACCAAGGCCATGACAGGGAGAACAAAGGGTGCGCATTGAAGAAGTGGGAGCAGTAGGCTTTGGTGCAGGGGTGCGGGGTGGAGGGTGCGGGCGATCACCACGGTGTATTTCAGGGTAATTGACTGCCTTCGGTTTAATTAAAACCTGATGATTCAGATTTTAAAACCTAAAACCTACATTTTCAGTTGAGTTTCAGCACTGGAAAAGGCATTCTCGTAATTCTTGTCTCCATAGCGTTAGTTAAATAACTCTGGTCTAAAATGTGGCCTAGAAGTGTTTCTATAAATATTCATTGATATTAATATTATATTATGAGACTCAGAGATAAAGAATGTTTGCCTTATAAATCTGTTTTAATTTTTATTGAAGTATAGTTGATCTACAAGGTTGTGTTAGCTTCTGCTGTACAGCAGAGTGAATCATATGCATATATATATATATATATATATACACACATATACCCACTCATTTTTACATTCTTCCCTGGTGGCTCAGACGGTAAAGAGTCTGCCTGCAGTGCGGGAGACCTGGGTTCGATTCCTGAATTGGGAAAATCCCCTGGAGAAGAAAATGGCAACCCACTCCAGTGTTCTTACCTGGAGAATCCCATGGACAGAGGAGCCTGGGGGGCTACAGTCCCTGGGGTTGCACAGAGTCAGACAGGACTGTGGGACTTCACCTCCATATAGTTCATTACAGTGTTGAGTAGTGTTCTCTGCGCTATTCAGTAGGTCTTTATTAGTCATCTATTTTATGTATCAGCTGTTGTTACTGTTGTTTTAGGCTGTGTCTGACCCTTTTGGGACCCCATGGACTGTAGCCCAGCAGGCTCCTCTGTCCACGGGCTTCTCCAGGCAAGTATACTGGAGTGGGGTTGCCATTTCCTTCTCTAGGAGATCTTCCTGACCCAGGGATCGAACCTGGGTCTCCTGCACCAGCAGGTGGATTCTCTGCCCTCTGAGCCACCAGCAGTGTGTGTGGGTCATTCCCTTCTCCCAATCCGTCCCTCCTTCCCTTTGCCCCTTGGTAGCCACGAGTGTGTTTTCTGTGTCAGTGACTCTATTGCTGTTTTGTAAATAAATTCATTTGTATCACTTTTTTTTAGATTTTTTTTAGATTCACATAAATAACATCATATGATGTCTGTCTTTCTCTGTCTGACTTCACTTAGGATGGTACGTGTCCATCCATGTTGGTGCAAATGGCGTTATTACGGATTTATGAATCAGAAGTGAATGTCCCTCTCAATTTCACACTGGGCTTCAGATGACTCCTCTCTGTGACTCCCTTAGTACAAGTACTGACACAGTCAGAGGAGAGGTTTCACTGGGGCTTTTTGTCTTCATGCTACCAATTCAGTGGTGGCTCCTCGGGTCACAGTACCACTCTCTCCCAATCCTTTTTCAACATGTGAAAAGAGACATATTTATTCCTAGCGTTTATAGCGATAATGTCAGAATCCCTTATGCGTGGGCATCTTTAATGCAGTGGTGTTTATGTTTGGGAGGAATAAAAATAGAAATGTTTATAACTGGTGGGGAAATTTAGAAAGAACTAATGCAGGCTGGAATCATCGGCTTGGTTGGTCCTGCTTGTGAAAACACTTCTGGCTAATTACAGCCCTTTCAGAAGGACAGCGTCGTTATACTGACCGTATGCAATTAACTTGACTTCTCTTTCTCTCTCCATGAGAGGAGAATGCTCTACAGTTTCCTCCTTACATTTTCCCAAGCAATGACTACTTTTTTTTTTTTCTTGTAATGGACACAGTCCAGCATTGGTCTTTTCTTCAGGAGTTCGAAAATCTCTGTATGGCATTAAATTTAATAGGTCCAGTATATCAAAGATAGAATTATAATTATGAAAAGTCAGTTAAAAGGAGGGCGAATAAGAGGATGAAATGAGATTTTTAATGACTTGCCAGCAGTTGTAATTAATGAGAAGCAGATTTGACCATGCGTGTGACCTTCAGGTGGGAATGGACAAAGCCTGGTGTGAATGGGCTCAGGAAGGAGGAACATTTTTCAGTAGGAAAAAGATGGTGCTTCTTGCCAGTTTCTGGTGCCTCTTCTTTCAGGTTTTTTTTTTTTTTTTCTTGAAGTTAGGCTCATTGTTGAGGACAGGAGGCAAGTTGATGATTATTTCAAATGCATGGTGCACCCCTGCAAGAGACAAAGTGGACCGGGCAATGGGGTCCCTGGAAGAGGTTTGGTAGCTGAACAGGGGCTTCTGTAACCAACGAGCCACTTGCCATCTTGCTCAAAGTGGGAAGCTGCTTTTCGTGACAATGTTAATTTATGAGTCTGATCCACTCCAGTATCTCTTTTACACAGTGAGTTTTTTTGAAAGCTTGTTGCAGACACAGAGAGAATAAAGCTTGCTGGCTTCCATGCCCAAGGCTCAACTTCATCACACACCAAGTGGGTTCCTGAGGCTATAAAAATTGTTTTTGCCTGATTAAGCTTAGATCCCTTTGAACTCTGTGGGGGTTCTTTTCCTCTTGCACTTTCTTGTAACTGTGCAAAAACTTTTTTTTTTTTGGTCTGATTTGGAATCCAAAGAGCCTTCAAGTCAGCCCACCCCACCTCCTTCATCCTCTTCTGAAAGTGTAAAAATTTGTAGTTGCTATAACATCTGTTATATTCCATACCCTGAGGCAAAGACAGGTAGAACTAAACTTTATTCACATACACACACATGTGCGTGCACACACATGCACACAAAGACACAGGATGTGTTGACTGGAAGGCAGAAACAAATCAGAACAAATGTCTAGTAACTGGTTCAAAAAGAATGATAGTTACCCATCTCATTACCACCAAAACAGTTTCTTTCTTTCAAGGGGGCCATGGAGGGCAAATGCATCTTCAGGGAGGCTGGGAACCTACCTGGACCTGTAAGCCTTCACTTCTGGAGAAAAAGGAGGAGGCAAGTTGGAATTTATATTTACGGCGCTAGAAACAGCATCTAATTAAGAGGCGCTTAAAAGCACATGTGTGTGACTTTGTTCTGTATTTTCCAAGTCTCCTGTAAATGTGTTGGCATATTTTCATAATTTAGTAAATAAAAAAGAGAAAAAAAGAAAGCATCAGAGAAAGAAGAAGCTCATATGTAGATAGTGGCTTACTGGTTTCAGGGAGGGGGTTTAAGTAGCAAATGAGTTGCGAAATAAACAGAGCCATGTGGTGAGAGCTGAATTCTACAGTGAACGACAGGAGTTGGAGATGACCATGGTGGGGAGGTGGCGGGGAGCCCAGCAGGACCCTGTGAATTCCTTCATTCGCTCTTGCCTGCATCTGTTTGTCCCTTTGATCGACATTCTACAAGTTGTTTTGCTGACTTTCAGTGTGGAGACCTGCTTGCTTCCTGTCCTGACTTGCTTCCTTGAATGTCCCTGTTGAGAATTGTATCAAATACCATATCTGTGTTCATTTCTCTCTTTTAAGTTTGGCCACGCCTGATCTTCAGCACAGCTTTGCGCCTGCCCACTTGTATGGACACAGGGATTTTTAAGGGAGATCTCTACTTAGATTTCCAGACTCCAAAATAAACCCATTTTATTTCTGGTCTAGCCTATTTCAGAATTGCTCCCCATTGTTTGGGTTGCTCTCGGGGAAAACTTGGGTGTCAGCCTTAATTCCTCACATTTCCTTCTTTCCCAGTCAGCTCGAAGCCCTTCTGCATTCACCCTTTCCCTCTGGCTCCTCTGGGCTGCTGAGACGCAGCCTACTTGTGCTCTAAGTCCCTTGGCGCCCTCCTTCATGCTGTAACCATAGACACCTTTAAACATGCAGAGTTGGGGCTTCCTTGATGGTCCAGTGGTTAGGCCTTTGCATGTCCAGTGCCTCCACTGCAGGGGGTGTAGGTTCGATCCCTGGGGATTGAACTAAGTTGGGGAACTTAGTTCTAACTAACTTAGTCCCCAACTAACTTAGCTGGGGAACTAAGATCTCACATGCTGTGCCCCACAGGGTGGGTTGGAAGCAAAGTGGCTCCCGCTTCTCCCTCCCTCCTTATCCCCTTCCCTCACACCTTGGCTTCCTTGGGCCACAGGGGTTGGCAAGCTACAAGCCACAGCCAGATCTGGTCCACCTCCAGTGATGTGAAGGTCCTGTATTGGAACCTAGCTGCACGCACTCACTTGTATTTGTCTTTATTGGTAAGAGTCGAGTTGCGTAGCTGTGATAGAGACCACATGGCCTGCAAAGCCTAAATACCCTCTGGCCCTTTATAGCAAGAATTTCCCCATCACTTCTGTAGAATTTGATCAAAACTTGTCACCTTCCCCTGCAGGGTATCTGCGTGAACTGGCCCTGCCTCCCTCAGGTCTCTCCTGGCCTCAGCTCTCAGGACGTGCCTGCCTTGGCTGTGGTACCCACTGACCCCTGGCCCATGCCCACCTCGGGGCCTCTCACAGGACAGCTCCCTCTCCTGGAGTCCGCTTTTGCCAGCTCTCTGTGACTTCTTTGTCACTCAGGTCTCAGCTTGGGTTTTTTTTTTTTTTTTTTTTAACATTTTATTTTGCTTAGGGCTAAGCTTCAATACTTGGGCCACCTGATGCAACAGCTAACTCATTGGAAAAGATCTTGATGCTGGGAAATATTGAGGGCAGGACAGAGAATGAGATGGTTGGGTGGCATCACTGATTCAATAGACATGAACTTAGGCACAGTTTGGGAGATGGTGAAGGACTGGGGAGCCCGGCATGCTACTGTCCACAGAGTCGCAAAGAGTAGATCATGACTCAGTGACTGCACAACAACATCGCTGACTGACAATGTGTGATCGTTTCAGGTGGACAGCAAAGGGGCTCAGCCACACGTATAGGGGTCTCCTTTCTCCCCCAAGGCCCGCTCCATCCCGGCTGCCACATAGCACTGAGCACGGGTCCCTGCGCCGTACAGTTGGTCCTTGGTCATCATCCGTTTTAAATGCAGCAGTGTGTACATGTCAGGTCTCAGCTTAGACGTCAGCTCAGCAGAGCGGTCTTCCCTCTGAACTCTGCATAATGTAGCTCCAAGCTGCACCCTAAAAAGTCATCCTTTTAAACTACATCCTGGCACTTATTATTAATGTTTCTGATTCTGACCTCCACCCTAGCATGTATGTCTAGTGAGAGGGAGACCCACTCTGTCTGTTATCCTTTGGTGTCTCCAGTTCCTAGAACAGGGCCAGGTGCTGAGGTGCTAAGTGTCTGCCAGATGGAAGCTGCTGTGTGCCTGGTGATGAACGGTCCAGGGAGGAAAGCTGAACAGGATGGAGCAAGGGAACAGAGCTGACCGCAAGGAACACTGTGAAAACTGGGCAAAGAGTGGGGAGGAAGCGGTTCTGAAATGGTTGGAGATACATCAGAAAATGAGGGTGTGCGGTTATCAAGAAAAAAAAATCTGTGTCTCTATCCTGCCCTGGAAATAGGTTCATCTGTATCGTTTTTCTAGATTCCACATATATGCGTGAATATATGATCTTTGTCCTTTTTCTCTTTCTGACTTACGGGGAGGTGGGATGAATTGGGTGATTAGGACTGACAGGTATACACTACCATGTGTAAAACAGGCAGCTAGTGGGGAGCTGCTTTGTAGCACATGGAGCTCAGCTCCATGCCCCTTGATGACCTAAAGGGGTCAGATGAGGGGAGGGAAGGGAAGCTCAGGAGGGAGGGCGCATATGCACACGCAAAGCTGACTTACCTTGTTGTGCAGCAGAAACTAATGCAGCATTTTAAAGCTATTGTAGTCCAATGAAAAAGTAAGACAAGTTTGGAAAGGTGACTGTGACGCTGGATTCACAGCTCTCTCTGAGGAACTCAGAGCTCCAGCTCCAGGTTTGCCCACACTGGCTTGGTTACCTGCTGGAAATGAGAACTGCCCTTAGACAAGCGTATGGTTCCCGTCAGGTTAGTAGCAGAAGTGAAAACAACCACAATATTGCCAGAATAAACTGAGTGGATGAAACAAAGGGAAAGAGAGCATATATCCTCTGTGATTTCCTCTGACTGTGCAGGGCTTGTGAACCGTTCTGCGGAGGTTGGTGATTTGAGGGTGCAGACAGTTGAGATTCTCTGGGGGACCCTGGGCCAGGCCGAAATCCACCTCTGCTGGAAATAAAAACCAGTAAATGTCAGCTTTTGTTTTGCATTTTTCAATCTAACATCTTGAGTGTTTGACTTGGGGCCGTTGGTCCCAAAGGAAGCCTAAGAGTGAGGCGTGTAAGTTTTCTGGAACTGTAGATAACATCAGCTAATAGGCCATGCTAGGAATTGCAAAAGGTTTATTTATCTTTTTGGAGCAAGTGGAAATATAGTAATTAACTGAGGTTTTGAAGTGATTTTTGTGTGACTGTGCATGGAACACTCAGCTTTTGTCCATGAGGAGAATAATGATTTTCTGTGTGTCATTTTTGGTTTAGTTGAAACATATTAATGGATAAATGAAACTAATGGAATAAAATATTCTGGAAATGCTATTACTCGTGGATGCTAACTGTTGTAGAGCAAATGGTGTTGGGTAGTTGATTTGAGTAGAGGTATCTAGAGATTCTTTCTTACTTAAAGGCTGTGTATTATCTTTGTGTCTGTTGTACTTAGTGTGTTGAATTATCTTTAGTACTTATTTATGGAGTTATTAGCTTATGATCTTCCAGGGCAGAGCTTGGAATGTTGATATAAAAGAGTAAGTACTAAATATATTCCCTGGTGGCTCAGTGATATAGAATTCACCAGCTAGTGCAGATGATGCAGATTTCATCCCTGAGTCAGGAAAATCTGTGGAGGAAGAAATGGTAATCCACTGCAGTATTCTTGCCTGGAGAATCCCACAGACAGAAGGGCCTGGTGGGCTATAGTCTAAGGGGTAGCAGAGTCACACATGACTGAGAGTGAGAAGATATTCACACAGTAACTATCTTAGACCTTCAGTTCAGTTCAGTCCAGTCACTCAGTCGTGTCTTACTCTGTGACCCCATGGACTGCAGCATGCCAGGCTTCCCTGTCCATCCCCAACTCCCAGAGCTTGCTCAAACTCATGACCATCAAGTCAGTGATACCGTCCCACCATCTCGTCTTCTGTCGTCCCCTTTTCCTCCTGTCTTCAATATTTCCCAGCATCAGAATCTTTTCCAATGAGTCAGTTCTTCACATCAGGTGGCCAAGATACTGGAGTTTCAGCTTCAGCATCAGTCCTTCCAATGAATAATCAGGACTGATTTCCTTGAAGATTGACTGGTTTGATCTCCTTGCAGTCCAAGGAGCTTGAAGAGTCTTCTCCAACACCACAGTTCAAAAGCATCAATTTTTTGGTGTTCAGCTTTCTTTGTTGTTCAACTCTCACATCCATACATGACCACTAGAAAAACCATAGCCTTGAATAGACTGACCTTTGTTGGCAAAGTAACATCTCTACTTTTTAATATGCTCTCTAGGTTGGTCATAGCTTTTCTTCCAAGGGGAAGCATCTTTTAATGTCATGGCTGCAGTCACCATGTGCAGTGCTTTTGGAGCCTAAGAAAATAGAGTATCTTACTGCTTCCATTGTTTCCCCATCTATTTGCCATGAAGTGATGGGTCCGGATGCCATGATCTTTGGTTTTTGAATGCTAAGTTTTAAGCCAGGTTTTTCACTCTCCTCTTTCACTTTCATCAAGAGGCTCTTTAGTTCCTTTTCACTTTCTGCTATAAGGCTGGAATCATCTGCATATCTGAGGTTATTGATATTTCTCCCGGCAGTCTTAATTCCAGCTTGTGCTTCGTCCAGCCCGGCAGTTCACATGATGTACTCTGCATGTAAGTTATAAGTTAAATAGCTTATATGAATTCTTATAAGTTGAAGATGACAGAGTAGAAGGATGTGCACCCATGCTCTCCTGTGAGAACTCCAAAATTGCAACTCACTGCTGAACAACCATAGGCAGGAGAAGGTTAGGTCCCACCAAAAAAATATACCACTTGCTTATCCAAGAGCAAAGGAGAAGCCCTAGCAAGACAGTAGGAGGTGCAAAATCACATTTAGAGTCAAACCCCATACCTGCCAGAGATGCTCAGAGGGCTCAAACAAAATCTTGTGTGCACTGGGACCCAGAGACCCCACAGAGACTGAGCCAGACCTGAATCTGAGTGTCTACTGCAGAAGTCCTTGTCAGCAGTGGCCTGTCACAGGGGCAGGGACTCTGGGTGCAGCTCCTTATAGAAGTTACACAGCACGGGGGAAACAGACTCATGGAGGGCAGAAACAAATCCTTGTGCACATGAGGACCCAGGAGAAGGGAGCAGTGACCCCACAAGAGACTGGCCCAGACTTGCCTGTGAGTGTCCAGGAGTCTCTGGCGGAGGCGTGGGTTGGCAATGGACTGCTGCAGGGTTGGAGGCACTGAGTGCATCAGTGTGTGCACGGGACATTTTGAAGGAGGTCGCCATTATTTTCTTAGACCCTGGCGGTCTATGTTCAGCTTGGCCAGGGTAGCCCAAATGCAGCCCTAGAATATATGTAAATGTATGCTGTGTTTTATAAAACCTTCTTTACAAAAAAATCAATGGGTCCAGGGTGCTGCATGAGTCATTATTTTGCTGATCCCTGTTCTAGAGCCCGTGCCTGCGTGAGTGCTAAGTCACTTCAGTCATGTTCAACCCTCTGTGACCCCCTGGACTGTCATCCACCAGCCTCCTCTGTCCATGGGATTCTCTAGGCAAGAATACTAGAATGGGTAGCCATTCCCTTCTCCAGGAAATCTTTCTGACCCAGGGCTCGAACCTGGGTCTCCAGCATTGCAGATGAATTCTTTCCTGTCTGAGCCATCAGGAAAGCCCATTCTAGAGCCTCGCTACCAACAAATTTTACTCTGTAAATAGTAACAGTAGCATTTTAAGATAAATACACAGCATTATTTGCATATGAACTTATTCACATATAAAACAAGTAAAAGAATGGTACAATATAATTCATTGGTGCCTCTGAAACATTATCACCAGCCAGGCAGTATTATACAGGTGATATCTGGTGAGCAGAGGAACAGAGAATGGATAGCGAGGGTTTTNTAATTTCGTTTCAAAAATTTTAAATTTTAACATTGCATCATACAATGGGAACTTCATAAAAATATTAATTGAAAGGGTAATGGGGTTGCATGGGTTTCCTTGCCCACCTGATTCAACATGGGTACCAGCCAAGAGTTGTGAATGTGCCTTGTATAGAGTCCTCTGACTTAGCATTATGGTCAATGGACTAGTTCCATATATTGAAAGATATTTCTGTACATATCTGTGTGAAAAATAGTATAGATTTCAAATAAGCATGTTTTCTACCAAAAACAAAAGCTAAAATCTACCTGCTTTCAAGGGAGGCTTGGTCTCTCTTACGTTCTCAGAAAACTGGTCTTGAAACATTTGTATAGTATTTTAGACCATTGTTTTGCCCATGATTTGAATCTACGAAAACAAAGATAAAAAGAAAAAAAAAGATTAACTTGCGTTTTGTTATGCTAGTACTGAATTTGCTTTAAGTATTCCAAGCATATAGTGTCATAAGATCACATTAAATGAATGGGCAGGCTTCTACTCAGTGTAAATTCCTCGTTTCAAAACGATTTTGCATTTGATTCGAAACAAGTGGAGCTAAATTTTGAAGTCATGTGTCACCTTTGAAATTTGACCAATATAATCCTCTCCTCTTTTGATGGCTATAATTTCTATTTTTCTTTCAAAGTTTACCTTGGAGTTAATCTGTTGGAAGTAGTCTATAATTAAAAGAAAAACTGGAGACTTTTATGAGATCAGCCGTTTTCCTTCCATTAGCCACAACTTCTTTCCATTTTCCAGTTTATACAATTAAAGGTAACTCATGCTGAGTGGAGTAAAATTAGCAATTAGGAGTGAATCCAAAAAGCAGTAAACCCCCATTGTGCAAAGAAATCCCTGGTAATGATGATGTTGACATAGTATTTATATTAATTATGACTTAGGAAGACAGCTGGTGATGAACGGAGGGATGGAGCTTTCATTCCCGCTCTTCGTTTTGATGCCACCCCAGCAGGATTTTTTTTTTTTAAACTGTACTTTAAGATTTAAATATTTCCTTTTTCCTGTTGGCTCTTGCTACATAGGTGTGTTTTCCTCTTAAGACTCTCTTTGCTTATCTTTCTTCTTCCCACCTTTCTTCCAATAGACCTGTTTGGTTAATTAACCTAATCTGGTTTTTTTTTTTTTTTTTTTTAATCTGTTCTTTGTCTTCTTGCTTTGTTACATTTTGTCCATTTACCAAACATCCGTGTACCTAAATATCACCTGGGACAGTCATCCAAAATGAAGTTTCTTCTGCCCTTTCTCCCAGCTCTTCTGAACCAGGGGCCTGGAGGGTGGTCCCAGAGTGTGAGCTTTTAACAGACAGCTAGTCTGCAGACACTCCTGTGGGAAGGACCACCTAACCATGGTGCTCCTTTTGCTGTTATATTACAAAAGCAGACCCAAAAAATCTCTGCATTTTTCTTTCTGCTGGAAGTAGGGCAAAGAAGAATAAACCTAGCAGAATCATTCCTTATTTAGTTAATACAGTCTTCCCTTTTCCCCATATTCCCATAATGAGAAAAATTAACCAGCCTTTGAGTGCACGTGTGTGTTACAAGTCTTGAGTGTTGAGAGTTTTCTCATAGTCAGTCCCACATGGGTTCCATCAGAATTTATTAGTTCATATTGTTGCTCTTCATTCATCAAATGTTTATAGGACCTACTTTGTGCCAAGAAGTATCTTAGGCAAGGGGAAACGAAGATGCAGCAGAGTGTCTACCCGGTAAAGACTTTAGATCCTAGGGCATAGGTTGGCAAGCTAAGGTCCCTGGGTTGGCCTCTTACTTTTGTGAATAAAGTTTTATTGGCACACAGCCACACCCATTCATTTGCACATCACTTATGGCTGCTTTCCAGCTTTCACTGCAGAGATGAGTAGTTTCCACAGGGCCATAAAGGTGAAGTGTTTGCTAATTAGCCCATGAAATAGTTTCCTGACTCTTAGCCTGATGAGTATGGGGAACAGGAATGGTTATGTTCTCCAGGGAGGCCTGAATAAAGAGCCTTGAAAACACCAAGAGGAAAGAAAGGTGAAATGGGTATACTGAGAAGTGGCTTTTTCAGTTGGCCTTAGAGGTCTTCCAGGAGGATCATAGAACAGGGAACTCAGATGCTGAGGAGGCTGACAGGAGCTCACCTTGACTGGACCTGTTAGTGACCGAGAGGAGGGGTAGGCATGAGTGAGGCTGGGGCTTTAGATTATGGAGGAGTGGGGATTTCATCCTGTAAACTTGTGTTTCCAATTGCGGCAGTCAGTAGGGTGGTCTGAGAAAGCTCTCAAGAATGCTGATAGCCAGGCCTCTCCTCAGAACATTTGAATTAGACTTTCTAAAGGTAAGGTTGGAATTTTGATTTAATCAAGCTTCTGGTAATCCTCTGGCCTGGCAGACTTGGCGAACCTATGCTAAAGACAGTAGGAGCTCAGGATATTTCTAAAGCTGCATATTTATAAGTTCTTATTTGTACTAGAATGATTCTTCCACTATACTGTGTACAGAATGCACTAGAGTTTGGAGGTACAGACAGTAGAGAGAATTTAAACTTAGTCAGTGATAGTGCAAATGGAGACAAGTCAGATGTGAGACATCTTTGAGTTGATGGTGATTGATGGCCAGCCGTGATAGGTGGCTGAGAACAAGGATCAAAGATAAGATTTGGGATTGTGGTTTGAAACTGTGGCTTGTTGTATGCCATCAGCTGGAACTGAGCATTTGAGAAGTGAATTAAAGTTCTTCTATTATGTGAGATATGGGAAAAAGATTTCAGGTTTTACTAACTCTGAGATAACCCAGAAAAGTAGTATATATGGAGATAATTTGAAGAGTGAATATTCCTAGGAAAGCATAGGTTAAAGGAATCATAAAATAATACAGTTGGTAGTTTTTCAAGGAAAAATGATCTCTATTAATTGAAAAATGCAAAGGAACAAATCAAATGCCCAATGGACCAGAAAAGCAGAAGTTATGAGTTAAATTTAGAGCAATAAATCATGATCTGTAATCTTCAAAGCACTTAGAAATTTGCACATAATGTTTAGAATATAATGAAATTTAAACTGGGCTTACCTGGTGGCTCCATTGTAAATAATCCACCAGCAATGAGGGAGACTTGAGTTCGATTCCTGGATCAGGAGGATCCCCTGGAGGAAGGCATGAGAACCCACTCCAGTATTCTTTCCTGGAAAATCCTCATGGACAGAGGAGCCTGGTGGGCTATGGTCCATTGGGTTACAAAGAGTCAGACATGACTGAGCAACCAGGAACAAAATTTAAACTGCTAATATTTTGTTGACAGTATTGATTAATAACTTTGTCCCTAAATATGCTTATGGGAAAAAGATTTTCCTGATTTCATATCTCTGGAATCTACTAACCACTAAAAATCTATCTCTGTTATTTGATTCTACTTGCAGAATAGTAAGAGGTTTCCATCTACTTCTGTGCCTTTTAATATTGGTATTTAAATATATGAGTACTATCAATGTGGTTTAATTTTGGTTTTCATGTATTCTTGGGAACTTTTTTTATAGTAATCAAGACTTTCAATGGGTTTGAAATGGATTTTTTTAGGATAGGTAATGAGATAAACCAGTATAATTTTGGGCGAGTGAGTACTAGACACATATGGCATTATAATAATATTATATTATTATTATTATATAATAATAATAAAATAAGAATTACTTATAATAGTCTATAGCCAAAAGTACATGTATTTATTGTTTTTCAAAGAGGGTTGGAAAAATTCTGACTGAAGAGGTAGGTCATAATATGACGATATTATACATTTGTCACCACATTGCAAAATATATTAGCAAAGTGAAAAAAAGTCAGTATTCAAAAACTATGACCTAAATGTGATCCCACTATTTATCAATTGGTAATATTAAAGCTGAATTAGACTCCCAAAAACTTATGAGAAAAGTACATTGAAAAGATACTTTTGGAGTGGTTAAAGTAACAGAAAATAAAAGCTCCTGAAATTTGTTTAGAATCAATCAGCGTAATGAAAATCTTAGGAATAGCAATTATAGATAGGTTGGTGAACTATGTGAGTTGGTTACATGCTGAAATTAAATCTTCATATTCTTAAAATTTTGATGTGATTGAAATATTAAATATTTAAATGCAGATAATTAAAATAATTTTATGAAAACATTGTGTGCTTTAAGAGATGTAGATACTACTTTCTTTTAGCTTCAAAGTTACACATTTATTATCTTTTAATCTTTAAGTCTGTCTCTGCAACTATAAGTCCGGGTGTCATGTAAGAAGTCACAGTGTCAGCCTCTGTGCCAGTGGAATACTGGCAACAGTTAGGAAGGAATCGTGCACTAATGGGAAATCACAGAACAGGTGAAGCCAACTCAGGTGCAGGTGAGACTAGCTTCACTCTCAGATTTACCCAAATGGTCCCAGTGTATGTGCAGTGGGTATTTTGTTTTCAGATTGTTTCTTCATCAGTAGTGGTCTAAACTTTAACAAACAACAAGCATTGGGGCGCTAGTGGTAAAGATCCCGCCAGCCAGGCAGAAGACAGAAGAGATGCCGGCTCGATCCCTGGGTCGAGATCTTCTGGAGGAGGGCGTAGCGGCTCACTCCAGTATTCTTGCCTGGAGAATCCCATGGACAAAGGAGCCTGGTGGGCTTCAGTCCATGGGGTCACACAGAGTAGGACACGGCTGAAACGACTTAGCACACACGCGTGTACATTCATATCACTGTTGTTTAAACCATTTTTTTCATAGATTTCCTTGCTTTTCTGTAAGTAAATCAAGATTTGCTTGATTTTCTTAGTGCAAAGTACAAGTCTACCTTTCTTAATTATTCAGTCTTCTGCTCCTCAGTTATAAGCAAGCCTCTAACCTAAATGTTCAAAAAGAACCTGAAATTATTTCCTTTGATTTTATAACTATATTCATCGGAGACCAATTGAGTTATTCTAAGTGAATGTCATTTTAAAACACCTGTGTCTTTCATAATTAATGGAGGTCAGAGTTAAGTTTTATGGCATCTCTAGATAAAATGAATCATTTAGTTAATATGCTCATGAAGGCTCAACCTTTTCTTTAATGCTGGCTGAATTTTATTACTTTACATGAAGACACAAATGAACTTTGTCTATTAAGGCCCTGGCTGCTCCCTCAGAGAATATATTGTTGTGCTTAGTGATTTGTTTCTAATAGGCCACTGGGGTATGTGATGGGAGGTGGGAATGAGTTATGCATTCCTATAATCAGTCAGAAAGAAATACACTCTGGTCAAGAGGGAGACCGTACACTCAGATACTTAGTGGAGGAAGGATGGAGGAGCTTAAGAACTGTCAGTTTGTGTCTGTCAAATTCAATGGCTTTGTGATTTCAATTATTCAGTTTACTGGATCTATATATTCCTCGTCTATCACTCTTAAAAGTAATACAGTTATTACATTTGAATGTGCATGTCAAATTTTATTCTATACCTTTGATAAAGAGTAAGTTCAAACCAAGGGAAGAAAATCCCATAGTTTATTGGCTATGGCCATAAAATTGAACCTTTACAGCCTTGTTAAACCCTTGCTTTGTACTTCTGTAATGAAAGGTGGGACATGGCAATAGAGACCAGCTCCCCTAAGCTATGTAACTAATATGCTCTTAGAATTTAATCTCTTAACCTCCTGCAGCACTGCCTTCTCCCTGCAGAATGACGATATTCCTCATTACTACCTATTTACATCGAGGGGTGTTAGGAAGATTAATGAGGCCACTTAAATGCTTTGGGTTGCTCAAAGCACTGCCTGAATAGAGAATCTGACCTTATGTGAAACATTTGGTTAGTATTCTCTGCTGGCTGGAAGCCAGAAGCATTATTCCTTCTTGCTGGAAAGGTTGGTAGCCTTTCTCTTGAACCTCACACACATTGTTTTCCCTTCTCTGTGTGCTCTCAGTTGTGAGATAAAGTGATTGCCTCCTCCATAAAGCCCTGGAGAGCAGCCTCTTGCAGGGGACCATAGATCTTACTTTAGTGCCTGAGTGACCCAACATCTGGGAGTATCCATTTTTATATTCCCTTTAGAAGATTTTCTTTCTTTTCGTAACCTTTAACTTCATAGGTCATTCACCTGAACTGTGATGGATCAAGCTGTCATAGGAGATTTCTGGTCCCTCATGTTGCTAGCTGTACTGGAATTTTTCCAACAGCAAAAAAAACACACTTGGAATTATACTTGGAACCAAATAGTTTGATGAAAGTGTTTTGAGAATGGTAGAATCCACACTATGTTTTTATCAGAGTCAGGTTCCAGGGAGGTGATCAGGGAATTCCACACATTTTTTCATCTTTTATGAGTTTTTAAAAAAATTGTTGAAAATCGTGATAGATAAAGTGAATACTAAAATGTTTAATACTATGTATTTCTAATATGGAAAGGTCTAGTAAGGCATTAAATTATCCATGGGTTTGTGTAGACATCGTCATGTATTAAACAAATATTTGAAAACATTTGCCAACTCTTTCTTACAAAAACCAAACAAGTTAAAAAAAAAAAGACAACAAAAATATAACCAGCCAACCAACACAAAAAGAGACCATAATTAGACTTTGAGGCTATTTGAAATTATAGATAATTCTGATAATGCCAAATTAAAAATGTTCACATCAACTTAGTCAATGGACTTTATGGTTAACAGGTATTACATATAAGGAAACTATTGAATATATTTTCTGACCTCTTTCGTATGCTGAAATTTCATTTAAGATTGTTGAAGTATGGTACTCAGTTGCAGACAATAAAAATACACCTGAAAAGTGTTATAATAACAATTATTTCATTAGATGGTCATACGATTATCCACCTCTGTTGCTCTTTTTTTTTTTTTTTTTTTTTGGTTGTTGTTGCTCATGTTTTATCTCTAAAAAAGGTCACAATCTTTTAGGAATCTGTGTTAAGCAAATTGAAAGGCTGTATAGTTTTGCTCTCTAGTTTCACAAAGGATGGAACTGGGGCACTCTTAAAATAAGTATGGTTAGGCAGTTTCAGGAATAATTCATGTGAAATTAAGAGGAAGAAGAGGCACCATGTAATGAGTCAGACCTGTGGGATTAACATTTTCTCTTAATGGGGAGACATATGTCCCAGGCAGATCACAGTCCCAGAGGCGAACCTCATTTACCTACAACTGAAAGCTTGTCATGAGTAGTGCCAAGACTTGAATTATCTCAGAAACATTTGTAAATGCACCTATGGATGAACAATGATGACATGAAATAATTGTTCTGTAAGAACGGTTCCTCTGTATGTGCATGTTTGCTGTCAGTTAAATTGGAAAGAGGAAACTGCATGACTGATTGGTGAGGCCGTTTAGCACGAAGGCATTCAGTTCAGTTCAGTTCAGTCGCTCAGTGTGTTCAACTCTTTGCGACCTCATGAATTGCCGCACACCAGGCCTCTCTGTCTATCACCAACTCCCATAGTTCACCCAAACTCATGTCCATCGAGTCGGTGATACCATCCAGCCATCTCATCCTCTGTCGTCCCCTTCTCCTGCCCCCAATCCCTCCCAGCATCAGAGTCTTTTCCAGTGAGTCAACTCTTCGCATCAGGTGGCCAAAGTATTGGAGTTTCAGCTTTAGCATCAGTCCTTCCAAAGAACACCCAGGACTCATCTCCTTTAGAATGGACTGGTTGGATCTCCTTGTAGTCTAAGGGACTCTCAAGAGTCTTCTCTAACACCACAGTTCAAAAGCATCAATTCTTTGGTGCTCAGCTTCTTCACAGTCCAACTCTCACATCCGTACATGACTACTGGAAAAACCATAGCCTTGACTAGACAGACTTTCATTGACAAAGTAATGTCTCTGCTTTTGAATATGCTATCTAGGTCACTCATAACACCCCTTCCAAGGAGTAAGTGTCTTTTAATTTCATGGCTGCAATCACCGTCTGCAGTGATTTTGGAGCCCCCCAAAATAAAGTCTGACACTATTTCCACTGTTTC